>PVKV010031828.1:0-20548 GCA_004027835.1 Alouatta palliata | reverse complement strand
AACAGCTGCGCCGGCCAAACCAGCCGCGCCGGCCAAACCAGGTGCGCTGGCGACCCGTGGGGCTCCTCCCCCTGGGAATCTCCTGGTCTGTGGGCAATAAAAATCCGTCTGGGAATGTGGTGTCCACTCACCCTCCACGCTTTCACTGGGAGCTGCAATCCTCAGCTGCTCCTAATCGGCCATCTTGGATCTCTCTCCGGGGAAGGCCTTTTAATGGAAAGGTAGCTTTGTGAGATGCAAGTTGCTCCTGGTAAGGATGACCCAATGATGCTCGTGAGCCTTCTTTGTCGCTTTTATTGAGTTTCTGTATACTCTACTAATAAAGGGACAAAGGAGGAACATGGGCATATTTTACTCTTGTCATTATCTGGAAGAGTTTTTCGATGAAACTATTGAGCATAATGTAATTGCTGTTTCTGCTGAAAGCTCATCTCTATACAGACTGACCTTGGCTACAATCCCTGATGAAAATGGGGAAACATGCTGATTTAAGTTGGTCTTATAAAGGCCCTCTATTGCAGCCCTGCTCTGAAGGAAATCAATAGATGTATCTCAGCAGAAGAACACAAATAAAAACATCCCGCTTAGCTTTGCTGAATTTCCACCTCTTCTCAGAAGTAAAATGATAAAAAAGAAACTCATTACCTCTATATCCTACCGATTCAGATCTGATGATGTCACATCTCTTCCAGACCTACCTTCTGACCCTTTGACTTTCCAAATTATATTAATAATAGAAGGTAATAGCACTAGCATTGACGAAGCAGCGGTTCTGTGGCAGACACCATGTTAACCACTTCATGTATGGTATCTTATTTAGATTTCATGGTCACCATATGCAGTAGCTAATATTACAATCTCTGTTTTACAGATGTGGATACTAAGGATTGATAAAATTCAACAAAAAATGGTGTTGGGTAAGATGAGGATCCCAATGTACATGTTTCTAAACCCTGTCCATTCTGAATTCTATCCTTTGCCTCTTCTTATCACTCATTTTAAATTATGCTAAATATTAGACATTCAGAACAAATCTCCCATCTGGTCATTTGATGAATATCCATGGAAAGCCCTGTATGTTTTCCACTTCTTCTGGTTGTCAATTAACTACCACAATGCTTGTTTCTTCATGGACAACAGTGACATGATTCTACTCTGTCCTGTATCACCCTCTGCCTGTTTCACGGGTGGGATTCATCACCCCCAAACACAATAGGAACCTAAAAGGCAGGAACTGTTTTCTGCTTTTGTGTTTCCCTTATACCATCCATCAACAAGCTGATACAACAAGAACTCAGAAATAGTTTATTTTTCAATTGAATCAATCTTTTCCCAGAGTCAGTGGACTCCAGCTCTTCATAGCTGGTTGCCTGTGCCTTCTTCCCTTTTGAATGTAGCTAAGTCTAAGGCTTTATCTTATAGAAAGATTTAGCCCACTGAGAAATGACTGACAACACTTGGAAGAAAGGCGCTATGTATTCTGTGATATGTACACATGTAGGCTATTAGATAGTTACATGTATATATTAAATAGTTAGATGCCTATTCCTTGATTAGCATAGATATATATTTATGTTGCAATTCAACCAATATTTAATAAGACCTTAATTACGAGCTGAGCATTCTACAAAGAGCTGCAATGCAACAGTAACTAGGCATAGTGCAATTCTTATGAAGCTTATTATTTCATAGGGGATAGAATAAACAAATATTTACTTATATGTACCCATTTAGAATCTACATATGACATATTTGCACATCGCTACATGGATTTTGATAGATAAATATACACCTACCTAGATATATGAAACACCTGACACAAATTGTATCTATTTATTCAACAAACATTAATTGAGCATTTGCTACAGTACAAGACAATCCTTAGAGGTGACATAGTCTCCTGGTTCTGGGGCAAAAGACATCTTATTATGTCTAGGTTGGGTAAGTTCAGAAAATCATGTACTGTTTCTCAACATTAAACTCCCATACATATTCATTTACATCCTAGCTCCCAGCAGTTACTAGATAAGTGACTTTGAGTATATTATTTAACCCCTGATTAATCTCATCTGTAAAGTAGAGATAATAATGATCTTATCTTTATAGAGTTTCCAGAAGAATTAAAAAATATTTTGTAAGTTAAAAGCTTAGTTGGGGCACATTGGAGTCCCTACTCCCCGCTAACTATTATTATTTAAGGTGGGGGTGGTGAGAGCAGCTGCCTAGCAGTGATTACTATCTGATGGTTTTCTGCTGGAGATCTGTTGTCTACAACTCCAGGTTCTTCATGTCATTATCTCTCCCAGGGAAGAGCACAGAGCCCCAGTGCGATAGGAAAGGTGCTAGGTGCCGTCTGCTTCATTGTTCCACGTGTCCCTCATCTATTAGCACACAGCCAGCGCTCTGGGTGGGCAAGAAACTTCACTCTGTTTCCAAACAACTAGAAATGTCCTATTTCCTGAATACCATCCATGTTAGGCTTTCAGAGCTGAGTAGGCAACAAGATACTAGTGAGAGTCCTGGATGACAGGTAAGTGGAACTGGAACCGTTCCCAGAGCGAAATGCTTTTACTTGGCTTATAAGCTTGATATAACGTGAACAAGAGTTTTCAAATTGAATCTAGAAATCAGCAACCACTTGTTACAGAAAGGTGAATTGAGTTCACTCCAGTGAAAGTTTAAAAACGTGGCACTCACTCATAAGTCCTATTTTCTGCTGTCCAAAGCTATTAGGCTTCGGAGTAGCCATTTTTACTCCTCTTAATGCAGTTCTCACTTTAGTGATGGTAGTAGAGGTATGTGTGCACATATGTGTGTGTATTTATGTGTGTGTGTCTTATTACAGAAGTTACTTAGAAGGAAATCTGTGATCTGTCCGTCTCTGTATCACCACTGCTTCTAGCACAGGACTGGCACATGGTAGGTATTCAGTAAAATGTGATTACTATTTGCTGAGTCAGTGAAAGAGTGACATTGATTTGTTGCAGCTCCATAATGCTTCTAAGATCAAGTTTAACGGCCTCAGTTTGGCTGTCACATTTCTTCATAGATGGAGGAATGAGCAGGTCATATCATGAATACTCAGCTCTTTCTGCATCTTCTAACACAAGTGAATCCCCTCTAACAGCATCTTGCCTCTCCAAATGCAGCTCGTTGACTCACTATCACCTCTAAGCTGTTTTCTTCTCAAACTTGTCAACTCTAATGCAACCTTGGATCATTTAATGCAACCTCTGGCCTCCTCCCCTCACCTCAAGAAGTCATCTTTCAAATTTTGAGGGAAAGGTGACACCATATGTTATTTCCATCATGTTTGTTAGCTCACGTTGATCACCTACCTATCTTCTGAACTTCCCTGCTGAACATCTATCTCAGTCCCATGTTATGGCATTTATTAATCTAGACCATTTACCTCTCTGACACATCCTTGAAATTATATTTATCCAGCCAGATTGTGGGCTTCTTGAAGGCCAGGAACAATATTTCTCTTTCTAAGAGCTTTCACCATCTTCCTTACAGCATCTAGCATGATATCAGGCATGGAGAAACACAATAATCACAGACATAATAAAGAATATTTATTTCTTTGTAGAGAAATAAAATAGTAATATGTGAGAAAGACAGAGACAGAGACAGAAAGAGAGAGAGAGAGAAAGAGAGAGAGAGAGAGAGAGAGAGAGAAAGATTTTCTCAGAAAATAATACATGCTGTTTTCTGTGCCAACTAGTTTTCTTGTTAATAGTATTCCACTCTTGAAGCCCCTGTTCAAGCATGGAGTACCTATTACAACCATCTGCATAAATAATATATGCTAAAATGCCTCTCCGTGCCACAAATATTGACCTTGTTTAATAATTGATGATGGACTCCACTACTACCCTGGAACCATGCTGACACAGGTTTGTGCCCTTTCCACTGGCTTATATTTATAGTTTTTGTTTCCTTAAGCCAAAATGTAACTTAATTTCTTTATGGAAAAATATATCCCCCCCCGGGGCTCTAATAGGATATTGAAAACTGAAATCAGAAAGGCAGGTATAGTAGAGATAAAAGGAGGGTTCTAACTCCATCATTATAAAACAGAACCAAGCTTATTTTCTTTAAATGACATTCCTGACATGTCCCTTTTTCCTTCACAGTTTTTCAAAGGCTTACCAATTAGGAAAGAATAATACAAAAAAATTTCGACTTAGTGAACACTTATCATGTGCCTGTTTCTCTATAAGCCCTTTACTTGTACTGGTTCATTAATTACACAAAAAAATTTCTTTACTACAGATAAGAAAATGAGAGACATTAAGTAATGCATTTAACATACCTAGAAAGTGGTGGAGTTGTGACTCCAACCTCAGTAGTTGGAATCAAAACCTTAGGCTCTGAAGACTACAACAAACTGACTCTTGCTTATACAACCATGTAGTAGAAAATTTCTGGCTTTGGCTTCTCATCATCCATTCCTATGGGAACAGTACTTTACTTTTCTTTAAAAAAACATTACTCCTAAGTTTTCTGTCCACACTTAGCTCACAGTAACTGATTAAATCACCGATCTTTGACCCAAATCCAGTATGAGATTGATTGTAAAAATGATTCCAATTTCCCACCTACCCTGTATTCATGCCCTTTTTAGTGTGACCTTTCAGCTCTTCCCATTAAGTTCATCCCAGTCCTTTAAATATGGACTGGCCCCACAACTGAGTTTGGCCAATGGAATGGAGAAAAAGTAATGTGCTAATTCTAAGTCTAGACCTAAAGATGTCTTGTGAATTTCCACCATCTCTGTTAGAACCATGCCAATGCTGTCAGAAAAGTACAGGTCGAGCTGCTAGAGTATGAGAAACACATGCAAGAGAATTCAACTGTTGTAGCTGAAGCTAATGTACAACAGCCAGTCCGTCATTGCTTAAAGGTGCTCAGAATCCAGAAAGATCAGCACAGCCTCCAGTTGTCCCACAGTTGACTGCAGATGCATGGATGAGCCAAGCTGAGACTAACAGAACCAAATCCTGCCTGCAGAATCATGAGCAATGATAAATTATCACTGCTTTAGTCTGTGAGTTCTACAGGGGTTTGTTATGAAGCAGTAGTTAGCTAGTAGAGACCTTCTGAAATTTTTAATGTAGCTATTGGGAAAGAAGTAATATCTATGTACTGACAATACTAAGCTATTAGGATTTAAGCTGAAATTGTTGGTAGTCATTTTCCACCTGAGAAAAATTTGCATAAAAATACGAACAAAGAAACAACAGGGATAAAAGATTATGGAAACACATTTTGTTTCATTTCCTTCCTTCCTTCCTTCCTTCCTTCCTTCCTTCCTTCCTTCCTTCCTTCCTTCCTTCCTTCCTTTCTTTCTTTCTTTCTTTCTCTCTTTCTTTTTTCTTTCCTTCTTTCTTTCCTTCTTTCTTTCTTTTTTCTTTCTTTCTTCCTGCTTTCTTTCTTTTCTTTCTTTCTCCCAGGCTAGAGTGCAATGGTGCGATCTTGGCTTACTGCAACCTCTGTCCCCCAGGTTCAAGTGATTTTCCTGCCTCAGCCTCCTGAGTAACTGGGATTACAGGTGTGTGCTACCATGCCTGGCTAATTTATATATATATATATAAAATAAAATAAAAAATATATATATATATATATATATATATATTTTTTAGTAGAGACGGGGTTTCACCATGTTGACCAGGCTGTTCCTGAACTCCTGACCTCAGGTTATCCACCCGTCTCAGCCTCCCAGAGTGCTGGGATTACAGGTGTGAGCCCAAACTGTCACCCAAACTGGAGTGAAGGGGCACAGTCATGGTTCACTACAGCCTCAAACTCCTGAGTTTAAGTGATCCTCTCACCTCAGCCTCCCGAGTAGCTGGGACTACAGGCACATACTGCCACACTTGGATAGTATTTTGATTTTGAGTTTTGGTAGAGAGAATGTCTTGCTATGTTGCTCTGGCTGGTCTTGAACAATCTGCGCATCTAGGCCTCCCAAAGTGCTGGGATTACAGGTATGAGCCACCATGCCCAGCCCTGAAAACACATTTCTGATAACATTCTTTGAGCACCTGGATCTATCAGTGTCTAAAGCCAATATACAATTGGACTTTCTTGTAACATGAACTAATAAATCGCCACCCACCACTTAAAAAAATACAGTAGATGTGGGTGCCTGCTCTATGTAAACACAGCCTTGATTAATATGATCACTGTAGACTTTATATTTCAGTGTACAACGTCAAATATCTACCCTTTTCTGTCCCTTTGCTCCTGTAGATTCTCATCCTAAAGTTTCCTTTGCTTGTATCTTTATTCAAAATTTTATCATTTGAAGTCTAAATCTTGCTTCAAAATCGTTTGAAAGTAATGTCAAGTAGCAAAAACAAAGTTAGTAAGAGACAGAATGGAAGATACTAAGAATAGAGAAGAAGGAATATTATACTTTGGAGTAAATTTGACTCAAGTCGGAATCATTAATTGATTCATTGAACAAACAGTTTTCAAGTGACTCCACATATGTAGAACTGTGCTAGATCTTGGGAATACAGAAAAAAAAAAAAAAAGACAAGTTTCCTGCTGGAAAGTACAAAGGTATATTTTCTAGGGAAGGAGACAGATACACAAAATAAATGCATACATTGTTGGGTAAGATAATTTCCAACCAAGATAAATGTTTTAACAACAGTACAGCCGGGGAGCATGAGGAAAGTAACTCAGATGGAATTGGAGTGGTTGAGTGGTCCCAGAGGTCTCTCTAGGAAGTGATGTTGAGCCTGGAGAATGAAAAGCAGCCAGACTGAAATGACCCAAGGACCTGGATCCAAGCACTTGTGGAAATGAGCATTTCAGGCAGAGGTAAGTGCAGTGCACTGGTTTGAGAGAAGTCCATGTTTTATGTTTCTTTTTAAATTTAAGACAATAGAAAAAGTAATAAAGTGAAGTGAGTGTGGGAGGACTTGGCAAGAGACAAGGCTGGGGAAGCTGGCCAGAGTCTTCAGGTTATGGTAGGTAAGGAGCTTGGATTCTATTCTGAGTCTCATAGAAAGCCATTGAGGGTTTTTAATAGGAGAATGGCAGGATCAATTTTGTAGCTTTAAATTGTAGAAACCATATGAAAGATAAATTGTAGGATTGGGAGCGACTATAGGGAGACTTGTTTAAAGGCTTTGTGGCAGTTCAAGTGACTGATGATGTTGGAAGTTTAGACTGTAGAAGAAACAATGGAAAGAAAAGTGGAGGTATTTAAGACTCCCACACAATAGAAAGAAGGGATCAGGAATGGTCAACATAACATTATCTCTCTCTCACACACACACACACACACACACACACACACACTCACACTCATACACACACATACACAATTAAATCTCACTGATAATCATACTGAAATTAAAATCAAATAAAATCAGCTAAATCTTAAAAAAAATAAGTGGCTTTTTTTTTTTGAGACCGAGTCCCTCTCTGCTGCCCAGGCTGTAGCACAATGGCGCGATCTCGGCTCACTGCAACCTCTGTCTCCCAGGTCAAGCGATTCTCCTGCCTCATCCTCCCAAGTAGCTGAGAATACAGGCACCCACCACTACACCTGGCTAATTTTTGTATTTTTCGTAGAGATGGGGTTTCACCATGTTGGCCAGGATAGTCTCAATGTCTTGACCTTGTGATCTGCCCTCCTAGGCCTCCAAAGTGCTGGGATTACAGGCATGAGCTACCGCACTCATCCGATGAGTGGCTATTTTATACTTCTTCTGTACTTTTGTATTTCAAGATGAAATAAATTTACAAGAAATATCAAAGAAATATTCAGACCCAGAGATACACAAATATTTAGCTGAATACAATTAGAATAGTTATGCTATGCATATAATTTATTTGATTCTTCACTTGGTATTAAGTTATTATTTTAACATATATTTATTAAGGGCCTATTATCTGCAAATACTTTTCTAGGAAATGGAGGCTAAGCAGGGAATGAAAGAGGCAACACATGTTAGAGTTCTCTTGGAGCATACATGCCAGTTTGGAGAGACACACAAAACACAAGGTAAGGAGAATACATAGATTTTACGTGGTGATAGGAGGGAGGGGAAATGAAAGAGAATGTTGAGAGGAGCCAAAATTTGTAGAGAGGGAAGCCACAAGCATATTTCCATCATCTTAATAATTAACCAAACATTTTAATGACTCCTCAGTAGCCATTATGTTAACTAAACTTTAAAAACCCTATTTATAGAAACTGCATATATTCATTGTATTCAACATTCCTATTAAATTTAGACATTTTTATTGCTGCTAATTTTCTCTATTATATATCGTTATATATAATTCTCTGCAGATATCTAGATTCATCATATTTCTTTCAGCATGAAATTACTTATGGCTCTTGAAACCCATACCAAATTTCCTTCCAGGAAAGAGTAATAATGTGAATTCCAAACATCAGTGTTTAAGAATGGCTTACCTCTGAACATTCACTTGGACTCCCGTTTCATGAAACTGAAGAGGCAAGAAAACATGATGATCTCTAAGAGGCCTTACTACATGTTTATTTTTGAACTAGGAAAGCCAACAAGATCCATTGAAACAAAAATTAGCATTTCAAAGAGGGAAAACTGAGACTCAGGAAAGAAGTGACTTTCACTAGCGAATTCATGACAAAATCTGGACCGTAGTCCAGATTATCCAACTCTCAGTCCAAGTCTCCTTTTACTCCTCAATTCAATCATTATCATCAAGTGGGTGAACCTCAGAGTGTCCAACGTAATTCACAGATGAGCAGCAAAGTTTTTTTGTGCATACATCTGCAGGTGTATATACCATGGGGCATCATATCCTTTTTCATGGGAATCTTGTTGGAATGGTTTCAGGCAGCTATAGTGCTCAGTACCAAGGAGAGCTCCAGTAAGCAGTAGCCCTTGACATTCTTCACACTTTGAAGCTTATTATCCTGAATAATTTAATACTGTCTGTCTTTGCTTCTGTCTTCAGGGAAGAACTTTCTAAGCCTAAGGGATCTGACGTATTAGTGCTAGTCCTTGTCCCCGAGAATAGACGTGCAGATCTTTTCACAGAAACTGCTCGCTGTTCACGCATATCAGGGCAGACTATAGAACTGAGTTCCAACTAACGGAATCAGAGCAGAAATGATGTGTGCCACCTCCATGTCTGGGGCACAAAATCTCCCATGCACAATCTTCTGAGGTCTTTTCCACTGGAACGGTGATACTCAGAGCAAACTTGAAAGTCACATGTTATACAGCACAGAGCTGTCACAAACCAGAGTCTTTAAGTGACTGAGTGGAGAAGAACTACTGCAAACCTAGCTCCTGCATCCGATGAGAAAGAAGTAAACATCTTTATTCTTTAAGTCATTGAATCTTGAGTTCTATTCATTTCAGTGGTTTACACTAGTTTGTGCCATCCATCCTACTCTACTATAGGTGCTTTTTCATTATCACAGTTTTCTGCATTTGTTTGAAACTCTCCTAACAGTACCTATTCCCAAATAATTATATATTCCTCAAGCCCTTCCCCTTACTTAAACCTCATTTACTTCTTGCACATTTATCTCAGTTCTTGATACTGCATGCGTAAATTCGTAAGTCAATTTATCTTACTCTCTTTCACTTTCCTCTCTCACATAGTCATCATCACACCTATCTTAAAATTTCTTATCTTTTTCTTCCTTCTTCAGCTAGAAGAGTTGCCTTTATACCTGTACTCTCAATTCCACCTTCCCTCACCTTCCGGTATAACTTGACATAACAATTACCTGCAGTTTTTCTGATAGCACCAATCCTTCATTCTATGTTGCATTCAGCCCTTCTGTCTACTGCAATATTTTGCTTTTTCTTCTCAATCAGTCATTTCTCATCTCTCTCATTTTCCTTCTTTTCTTCCTTTCTTCTTTCATTCCTTCCTTCTTTCTTCTTTCTTTCTTTCTTTCTTTCTTTCTTTCTTTCTTTCTTTCTTTCTTTCTTTCTTTCTTTCTTTCCTTCTTTCTTTCCTTCTTCTTGACACGGAGTCTTGCTCTGTCACACAGGCAGGAGTGCAATGGTGCAATATCTCAGCTCATTGCAACCTCCGCCTCCCAGGTTCAAGTGATTCTCCTGCCTCTGCCTCCCAAGTAGTTGAGACTGCAGGTGTGCACCACCACGCCCAGCTAATTTTTGTTGTTAGTAGAGGCAAGCTTTCATCATGTTGGCCAGGATGGTCTCAATCTCTTGACCTCATGATCCACCCGTCTTGGCCTCCCAAAATGCTGGTATTAAAGGTGTGAGCCACTGTGCCCGGCCTTTAATTACTTTCTTTACCTCAAACACATCTCCATTCATCACAAAATTGTGAGAAACGTCAAACCACACCTGGTGCATTGACTTTCACTACAGGGGCTCTTTTTTTCCGTTGAGGTCTGATGTGTTCCATGCTGTCCTACCTGGGAATGGCTCCTGTAAAGGCCACAATCACATTATTAGTGATGTTCAGTTTTAGGGATTATTAGAGATTAGTTCCACTCTTCTTGAACTCTCTCTACCTTTTGATCTTGTTAATTTCTTTTTCTGAATGGATCATCACCTGCCTCTTTAAGCTAATGGAACTCTAGTTTTTCTATATGTTTCTGTTGCTTCTGTTTCTTCTTAGCTGACTTCTCTCCCTCTTGCTAAATTTATGTGTTCTTTAAGGGCCTGCTTCAGCACTTGTGAGTTGTCCTGTTTCCAATATGACTTTGCACTGCTCCATTCATATTGAAGTAACTGCTAGGCTTCACATTTGAACAATTTCTGTGACATTACTCTTGTTATTGTTTCCTAACTTCATTTTTCAAATATTTATTACAACTATACACCTTCTCCCAGTTACCAATCAAATGTTATGCCCTCTATGAAACTTTCTGTGAATGTCGCGGATAAAAACAAACTCTATCCCTGTCTGAAATCTTTCACACTTTATACCTCTACCATGAAATATTTTATGATGTGGTTGTTTGAATGGAACCAGATACATAGTTGGCTCTTACCAAGTATCTTGTCTTCTTAAAGGAAGAATAAAGAAATGAAGGAAAGATACAAGGGTACATTTTTTTCTCCCTGAATAATTTTGCAAAATGGCAACCAAATAACACTTGCATGGTCTATGACCATCAGAATCCTGAGCATAAATTGCAGTTTACCTCCACAAGGCTTCATGCATCAAGCTCTGGGTGTGTTCTGCGCCATTTTCCCCCTTCCTTTTTGGAGAATGATAAATCAGACTCATCATGGTATTCAATTAATTTCACACGGCTGACTCCTGAGGGAGTTTGTATCCAATGCCCTCTAAACCGATGATCAATCATGCTCTTGTGGTTGGTACCCAAGGCAGCAGGAAGCAGGCCCGTGACGTGATCCAGGCTGTCAAACAGAATGTGTCCCCATCCAAGCAGGAAAGGTTTTGGTGACCTTTGATGGCATTTGAGAGAAGTCATTTGCTCTGGCTTTTCTGAGGCCATATTGATCTCTGCCCAGGATTCAATTTTAGACAAACAGGCGACATAATTTATGTAAACTGGGCAGGTAATTAAACTCTTCTCCAAGGCAAAAAGGTCAGAGCAGAATATTTAAAGTTTCATTTCTAAGTGGAAGCAGTTAGCAAAAAAAAAAAAAAAAAAAAAAAGAGAGAGAGAGAGAGAAGAGAAAGAAATCTCACTGCGATTGTCATGTCGCCAACTGTTACCCTATAAATTGTTTGGTCCTGATTATCTTACTAGAAATAGGTTTGAATTTTCTTTGCTGAAAGAGCTACAAAAGGTGAGATACTCATCAAGGACAAAGTTTCATGTTTAAAATGACTGTGGAGTAGAATACTTAGTGCTAGATTGTGTAAAAACATTCAATAACTTTTTCAGAGCGATATTGATAAATATCAGACTTACACCATTTGAGAGTAACTTACTAGCATGATGATGTCCTATCACTCTCAAATAATTCAGTGTTCATTGTCTATAAACAAATATATTCTCCTGTGTAATCACAAAACAACTATTGCTATCAGAAGTTAACATTGATACATTACTACCATCTAACCCTCAGACCCCGTTTAAATTTCTTTAAGTGTTCTAATAATGTCCTTCATACCAAAATGATGCATTTTAATATTGTGTTTAGATACTATGTCTCTTTAGTTTCTTTCTGTCTGGAACAATTCCTCAGTGTTCCTTTGACTTTCAAGACCTTGACATTTTTTGAAGATTTTACATTCATGGTGGGCACCTTTGGTACGGATATCATGGAAGTGATGCCCTGTCCTCTTCGTTGTATGCTTTCTAATAACATGTGATTTCCACTTGTCCCATTCCTGGTAATGTTAACTTTGATCACTTGATTAAGTGGGTTCTGATGGGCTTCACCACTGTAAAATTATTCGTTTCCATTTGTGGTTAATGAGTATGTTGAAAAATGTACTATGTATGAAATTTTGTAAATATTCCATTATTCATTAGCCTTTCAATTTATTCATTGATATATTTATGTCAATACCAACACTTGGATTCTCATTTTACTCAGTAGGTCACAGTCCATTACTCTTAATATTTTTTGATGCTGTGAGTGTCTGTGTTTGAGCAGTGGGAGCCCCTTCGAACTGGCTTATGTGTCTTCCTGATGTGTTCCTATCTATCTTTGATGACTTCTTTATATTCAGACCAAGACAGGTGCTCTGGGCTCATTTTGTGCTTTCTCTGTCCCAGTCTTGAAGTCAGCCACTTCTCTAAAGAACTACTATTGTTGTTGTTGTTGAAAACAGTATTTTGAAACCAGGTTGTGAATGCTATGTGTTCCTATTGTTACTGGAGGGTTACTGCTCTCAGGTTGTCTCTGTGGTCAGAGTTAGGGAACATATGCAGTTTCATACATACCAGTTATGCATATGCACACATTTCCACCTTAACAGGTGTATTTATCTAGCTATATATTAAAAATCCCAAGATTACATCAATCCCTTCAATTCCACTTCAGTACCACAGTGTTCATTCTGATTTTCTCTCTTTTTCTATTTCTATTCTCCCTTTCCAATTTTAGAGTCCTGACTCCCAGGATCTTTAATATGTTTACTTATTTGACCATTCCTTCCATGTGTGACCAATCCCTTTTCATGGCTCTGCTCACATTTGCAAAGACCACTTGCTGGCCCTGCCTGGGTCGTCCTATTCTCCCCTGGGCCTCCCATACCACTGATCTTAAACTACCACTGCCAACCCCATGATTGCTCATGGACACCCTTCTCAACCCACCCAGGTTCTGACACACTTGCCCACCACCGTTGCTGCCTCTTCCCCACGGCATAGATGCTCTCCTCTCCTCACTTGGGCTCCAACACTCCAGGCTGGGTTGCTGCTGCCTGGTTTTCCAACCTCTGCAGAGATGGCTTCTCCACTGTGCCCAGGCTCTGGTACCCTGCATCAGGTTGCTCCCTTCTCTTTATGTAGAAACTCTCCTTAACTTCCCAGGTTCTTATACTGTGCTGGGATACCCTCTACATAAATGCTTTCTCATCTTTCTTGGGCTCTGATATCCCATGCCAGGTAGTCCTATGTGCATGTTCTTATCCTACTGAAGCTCCAATAGCCCTGCTGGGTGACACTCCCACATAAATGTCTTACAGATGCCAGTCTGGCTCTGACACTCTATAGCAGCTGTTTTCCTCCCCCAGGCTGCCTTCCAATATCCTGCTTAAGCTATAACCCTTTGCGTTGGACCCTCCTGCCAGGTAGACACCCTCTTTCTGAGCTCAGCCTCCAACTCTTACGCAGGGCTGCATCCCTCTGCTCCTTCCACCCACAGGGTCCTGCCTTGATCAGTCTCATCTTATCACCAATACATTGAATTATTTGGGGAGGAAACCAAAAGAGAAACTGATAATTGTTAGAAGTTATTGTTATTATTTGTAAAATTAAAAAAAATGAATGTCATCTTCTTTGTGTGGATATGTGTGTCTATCAAACTAAATGTGGACTATATACATAATAAAATACTATTAAGTCACAAAAAGGACAAAATCCTGTCATTTATGGTAACATGCATGGAACTAGAGTTTCATTATATTAAGTAAAATAAGCCAGGGATAGAAAGAAAAATATTGCATGTTCTTACTCTTATGTGGGAGGTATAGAGGTTGATATCGTGGAGGTGGAAAGTATTAATAGAATGATAGATATGAGAGGCTGGGGTGTGTAGGTAAGGGAAAATGAAGAGAGGTTGCTTAATGAATATAAACTTTCAGTTAGATAAAAGAAATGAGTTCTCATTTTCAATAGCACTGCAGGGTGACCATAGTTAACAGCAACACACTTTACATTTTAAAATTGCTATAAGAGAAGACTTAAAATGTTTCCAACAGAAAGAAATAATGAATGTTTGAGGTTATGGATATTCTAAATACTCTGATTTGATTATTACACACTGTATGTATGTATCAAAATATCACCTGTACTTTGTATGTTCAAATGGTGTGCAATATGGACAAATATATGGATCAATAAAAAATTTGAAACCTTTTTCATTATAAAAGTCTGGCATATTTGTCAGACATTGAATATCAAAAAACTAGGGTGTTCTGGCATGGATTTCTATTTTCTAAAAGGATCCTAATCTCTTTGTTATCTAGTGGTCAACTTAAAGCAGCTGGTTTCTATAATCTTCTTATGTAGGTGTGATTTTCTGATATTATAATATTAACATCTGTAAAGTCAGTGGTCCCAGAGGAAACCAGATAGTGCATGGACATGAGGGTAATTTAAGTAGGGTCTAATAAAGGGAGTATTTAGAAAGGTGTAGACAAGGTGAGGCATCCACAGAGGCTCATGCCAGACTTTGGAGGTTATAACCACACAGAGACATCACCATCCCTGAGTCTTGTTTTTAGATATCTGGTCACAATCCTGTGATTCTGTCACCCCACCCAAGTCCTACCATGGGTGGGCTATGCTAACTCCCTTTTTAGTGATCCATAGGGCATCTACTCTCATTCACTCAAAATCTTCACAAGCTACTTCCTGTAATCACAGAGAAGCTTTTCATTTTCCTTGCAAGGTTTGTCTTCCCTTGTTTCTCAGTCTTTATTCTTCCTTACCTATAATTTTCTCTACAGTTACTCCTTCAAGTGCTAGTTCTTAATATAGTAAACAAATAAAAGAGAGAAAACGAACAAACAAAAAAAAAAAACTAAGGGAAATCAGCTGTGTAAGTTCTGATAAATCCTTTTCTCTTTCTCAAATCAGCCTGACGTCAAGGCTATTATCTCCCTGTAGACATAAGCACACAACACTCTATTTTGAAACTCAGAGCTTGACAGTGATGTCTTTCTTTTGAGCATTGCAGGGCTATCAGGCACAACCAGAGGTCACTGGGAATCAACACATTTGTTTAACATGCCATCTAGATTGTCACACTTTATGTGCAACCTGCAAATTAAATGATTGTTCTCTCTCTTTTGCAGGTGAGGAAACTGGGGCTCAAATGTACTGTGTAATTTGCCTGAGACACTTCGCTTGTTAATGGTTTCTCTGGGGTTCAAACTCAGCTTTGTCTGATTTTTTTTTTCACTACAGAACCTTGTTGCCTCATCTCTTTCATCATATTAC
This sequence comes from Alouatta palliata, assembly GCA_004027835.1. NCBI lineage: Eukaryota > Metazoa > Chordata > Mammalia > Primates > Atelidae > Alouatta > Alouatta palliata. Next base: position 4,947 of record PVKV010031828.1, on the reverse strand, counting down.
AATATGATAAGGTGTAAATAATTCAAATAATAAGTGCTTTAATAATTGCTAACACAGATCTCAAACCAGTAGCTCATTGGGAAAACTGGGGTAATTTTGTGTTTGTGCATACAAAATAGTAATATTTTATAGTCATTGTCTTTTGCTGGCAGCATTTTAACTAATTTCAGTTTTTTTAAAAATGTGGAGTAGATAAGCTTGTTTAACCTTAGAAGTTAGTGATCAATTTGGAGTCAAAATTTCCAATAATTGTGAAGCATATCAATCGTTATGCCAGCTTAGTAATCACTAGAGAGAGGATGGCATTAAAGCAAGTGGTAGAGAATTGGAGATGAGCATTGAGGTGCACTACTGAGAGAAATCTTCAGGAAATAACTTGCTCATCAGCTGTAAAAAGTGAAGTCAGATGACATCTTCTAGCTACAGCATCCTTGAGATTGGCCACAGCATTTGAGTGAGGCCACACACTTCTGGAGCATTGGAACCTGGCCATTTCTGCCCAAATAGGGGAGCAGTGGCACTGGGGCACCTCTGATGCCCTCCCTGCCAACCCCTGCTCCTTCCTCCTTTTATCTTCCCCATGCTGTCTCCTACTCCATAAGCCTCTTCCACCTGTGACTGTGTCTCTGCATCTAGACATAGAAATACTATAATAAAAAGAACTTTAAAAAATCTGGGCTCCATTTAACAATAAATATCCTTTCATGTATTGGGCATATGTTGTGTTTCAAAACTGTTCTAAGTCCTGAGAACAATAAGGGGAAGAGACCTGGTTCTTGCCCTTAAGGATCTCGCATTCTAACATGGAAGATAGGCATGCACAGCATATGCAAAACAAACTGTAGCAAAGAGATTAGCACATATAGACAGGCACAGGCAAAACAAATTGTAGTGGAGAGTTTCTTCTATACCTTCACTTTTATTACCTTTTTTATTCTATAAAAGTTTGAGACAATTTATAAATGTGTGATGACTAATTCTTACAAGATCCTGGAAATGCCCATCTTTCATGGGCTTATCAGAATCCTTATATCCAGATAATATCGTTTTAGAATATGGTGAGAACTGAGATTCAGACACAAATCTTTGAAGAAAATCTTCTAATGTTGTCACCTGAGTTCAATACAAGCGACGCACGCCTTCCCTGATGTGGTTTTCTCATTGAAATGGACATAAACATACTAACCAATCATTTGCCCAGTTGTCTATGTGTCTGAAAATTGCTTTGCTCACAAAAAAATAACACCTATATTAAAAATATTGAGCCATGGACAATCAGATCAGGCTTTGAATGTATTTCCCCAAATACAGACTCACTCATTTAGGAGACGTTAAAAAAACATTAATTTATTTAACTCAAAGGAAAACATTGATTGATGAAAACATTTCTTTCCTCTGAAGAGAAAAAAAGTAGTAGAGTTTTAACATAGGTTTGCTTATGACTGTGTTTCAGAGAAGCAGGCAAGCGGCAGGAACATCTCCGTCTGGAGCTGAGTGAGCAGTGTCCGGTTCATAGGCAGAATCCTGAAGTCTCAATAAAGAAGTTTTGCAGAGGGAATTCCACTGAATACAGTTTTCACTTTAAAAAATGTATTACTTTGGAATAATTGTAAATTTACAGAAGAGTTGCAAAGATAATAGAGAGAGTTTTTTATAACCCTCACCCAAATTTAACGACATTTTAAATTACCATGGCATATTTGTCAACATTGGTAAACCACTACAAATTAAACTTCAGGCTTTTTTTCCTCAGAAATTTCTTTTTTCTCTTCCAGGCTCTATCCAAACCAGGGTGCCACATGATATTTGGTTGCCATGCCTCCTTTCTTTCCTTGGGATTTCTTTCCTTGTTTTTCATGACTGTAACAATTTTAAGGAGTTCTGACCAGGTATTTTGTAGAAAGTCCCTTGATTTTTGTTAGACAACTATATCTCATCATTATTGGGATAATGAGACTTGGGAAATAACAACATAGATGTGAAACGCTATTTTCATCACATCATATCAAGGTACATGATACCAACATGTTTATCACTGTCATGTCAACGAGGATCATTTGCTTAAGGTGGTGTTTGCCACATTTCTCTACTGGAAAGTTACCGTTTTTTCCCCTTTCTACACTCTAGTCTTCAGAAGTGGGTACTAAGTTCAGCCCAAAATGTGGGTGTGGAGGGTGAGGAGTAGGAATTAAGTGTCATTTCTTGGAGAGGAGAATCTTTACTTAATTTTTAAAATATTTTTCCATATTTATTATTTCAAAACCACAAAGAGACAAGTCAAAGATACTCAAGTAGAACCCAGAGCAGAAACCCAGAGATGTTGCAAGATTTGAAAGGTTTGAGAATAGCAATAACAGTGAAAGTAATTGTAAAGGGGTTTATTCCCCAGAAGTCCATTGTATTTACCCGGCACTGTGCCTCTTGCCTTACAAAGATTTCTCTAATGTTAGCCACACTCTGAATGTTTCTATTTACGGGAGGACATGGAGACCCATGGAGGTTTAGTCTTTTGGGACAAGACTATATAGGCAGTGACTTGACAGAATCAAGATTCAAACCCAGGACTATCAGTCTCAAGCCATTACATTGCCTCACGGAGTCTGAGAAGGTAAGAAGAGTTAGAATTGGCCAGGAATTGCAGCCCATATATGTAATACCAGCACTTCAGGAGGCCAAGGTGGGAGGATTGCTGTAAGCCAGGGGTTTGAGGTTGCAGTAGGCCATTATTGTGCCATTGCAACACAGCCTGGATATCAGAATGACCAGACTTAAAAACAAACAAACAAACAAGTCAGAATCGTAATAGTGCATCAGGAATTTAGAGTCCCGCAAGATTGGTTTGGAAACATGGGCTGTTCGGAAAGTTGGAGTAAGCGAGGGATTTAGTGCAAATAGTCAATTTAAGCTAGAAGCAATGACACAGTGAGAAGGAATGTTAGGTAAGTCAAACCTGGTTATTTCCCATTCAATCAAATCATTTTCTTCTGTGTCCTCATTTCTAGGTTTATGTCTATCATAAGACTTGTTAGATATTGTTAATTTAAAAATCATATCTGTTTCTTTGACTTTAGCCCATGAGTGCTAGAGCAGTGATGTCTGTGCGTTGCAACTCTCCATAGCACCAATAACTAGCATGGTGCAGAGGGCTTCCTAGCTTCTTAAGCAGTTTGCTGAATGAACGCATGAATGATTGTATGTGAAAATCCCCAGTATATCAACATTTAGAAACGACCGTGTGTTCTAATCACATCAAATTATTTGTTTAGAATGAATGCTGTACAAGCAGAACATTCACCCTTCTCTGTTTCAGCTGGAGACAGACTTTGTTGGCAAATCCACAAGGATACAGTGGAGTCAACAGTAGAATAGATCTCGGCTGGCTTGGCTGACTACAAGTTCATCAAAATGGGTTTGCCACTTAAATAGTAAACAGTAGCTCTTTCGTCTTGGTATTGGTCAAATGAGTAGGATTGTGGTTGTTGCTTCCAACATGCAATAGCCACCATTCCCTCTCCATTAACCACTCCACTGACCCCTTGTTCTAATTACCTAACCTCTTTACCAGAAAGTATGGTTCAGACATTTGGTTAAAACATAACTTTGAATATCCAGACTTAAATCTACACAGAATCATAATATTCTGTTCTATAGGTTTTTTATTAGCATGGTGTAATTACTACATATTATTCCATTCCTAACTAGTATCATTAAATGGCCTAAATACATTTAATGTATTTTTGTTCATTTAGTCTAAATGTTCATTTAGCCTTTAGAGCATCATAAATGTCCTTAAATGTGTTTGCTTGTAGCATTTTTAAAGTTTGGCTTGAAGTTATAACCATAGAAACACTAATGGTAATCACATGCATGTGTAGAAGACTATATTTTACAAAGAACTATCCCATGTATTAGGGCCCAAGGGTAGGCGCAGTTGCCATACAAATCCATGTGCATTAAGAGATTTGGATAAGTACATTACCAAGGTCTTTTAATCTGTTTAGAGAGATAATTATAATATTTCTTGATGATAATGATTATGAAGTCTTTTTGAACATTCCCAGTATGGTGAAAGATGTGAAAAATGTGCCCCTATTGAGATCAATTTCTGACAATAATTTTTTTCCAGAGCGGTGCAGTGTATCCCCCACCCCCACCTGTCTAGTCTCCCATTCTGGAAAGATGGAGGCCCCCTAGGCACTGTTGGCTTGGCAGGCTTTTGACTAGGTGGTCTGGGCAGGTGCCATGGCAGTGCATTTCTTGTCCTTGGAGGGGAAGACTGAAACAGGAGGCCACTGTTGAATACAATCAAGGGAAATAATACACAAGTTACAAGACAAATAGTTCATGCTTTGGTGGCCAAGTCAACTGGAGCTATTGGAGGAATGGCTGCTAGTACAGAATCAAAGGAAGTAGAGACCAAGGTGGGAGAGGAGTTTGGAGGTAGGTAGTGAGATGAGTCTGTAGTAAGTTCAGTGTGAGAATGCAGGTGATCATGGGGACGTTTTATGTAACAGTGGCAGTCTCTGCTTTAGGCTCTCCAGGTACATATAAAACCATTGGTTTTAGCCTGTTTTCACGTTTGAAACACTTGGGTTGCTTTGGAATGTACAGATGTCTGGCCTCCTATCCTCTGAGACTCCAGTTCAGTTGGCCTGGGCATGGCCTGACACAAATATTTTTTAAAAATTTTAAAATGGCGATCATTAAAAAATCTGGAGACAACAGATGCTGGAGGGGATGTGGAGAATTAGGAACATTCTTACACTGTTGGTGGGAGTGTAAATTAGTTCAACCATTGTGGAAGACAGTGTGGCGATTCCTCAAGGACCTAGAAATAGAAATTCCATTTGACCCAGCAATCCCATTACTGGGTATATATCCAAAGGATTATAAATCATTCTACTATAAGGACACATGCACACGAATGTTCATTGCAGCACAGTTTAC
>PVKV010031827.1:0-20550 GCA_004027835.1 Alouatta palliata | reverse complement strand
TAGTAGAGACGGGGTTTCACCATGTTGACCAGGATGGTCTCGATCTCTTGACCTCGTGATCCACCCGCCTCGGCCTCCCAAAGTGCTGGGATTACAGGCGTGAGCCACCGCGCCCGGCGGTCTCGATCTCTTGACCTCATGATCCACCCACCTCGGCCTCCCAAAGTGCTGGGATTACAGGCGTGAGCCACCACACCCGGCCACTTTCCTCATTTTTGATGACCTTGGCAGTTTTGAGGAATATAGGCATACATTGGTGATATCGTGGGTTCAGTTCTGGGCCGCTGCAATAAAGCAACTATCACAAAACGAGTCACATAAATTTTGGGAAGGGGTCCCAGTGCATATAAAAGTTATGTTGTTATGTTTATACTGTAGTCTTTTAAGTGCGCAATAGCATTTTATCTAAAAAAAAAATGTTCATACCTTAATTTTAAAAATAGTTTATTGCTCACAAATGCTAATGATCATCTGAGCCTTCAGTGAGTTGTCATCTTTTTGCTGGTGGAGAGTCTTGCCTCAATGTTGATGCCTGCTGTTGGTTTCTAAAGGTTAGGATGGCTGTGGCAAGTGCTTTTTAAAATTTTTTTTTTTGAGACGGAGTCTCACTTTGTTGCCCAGGCTGGCTCAATCTTGGCTCACTGTAACCTCTACCTCCCTGGTTCAAGCTATTCTCCTGCCTCTGCCTCCTGAGTAGCTGGGACTACAGGCACACACCACCACACCCCGCTAATTTTTTGGTATTTATAGTAGGGATGGGGTTTCACTATGCTGGCCAGGCAGGTCTCAAATTCCTGACTTCAAATGATCTGCCCGCCTCAGCCTCCCAAAGTGTTGGAATTATAGGTGTGAGCCACTGCACCTGCCAAGTTCTTAAAATAAGTTATATGCTGATTTTTTGTTGTCATTTCAACAGTGTTCACAGCATCATCACCAGGAGTGATTCCATTTCAAGAAACCATTTCTTTGCACATCTGTGTCTTTGGTCTCTACTTCTAATTCTGGCTCTCTTGCTCTCTCCACCCTTTCTGCAGTGACTTACTCCACTTGAACCTGTCGGTCATCCATGAAGGTTGGAACCAACTTCTGCTAAATTGATATTTTGTTGTTCTGGCAAATGTGGATAAAAAAAAAAAGGAAAAATAATGGTATTTTGACCTCCTCTAATGAATGGGTTTTTGTTGTTGTTTTGTGAGACACAGTTTTCCTTTGTCACCCAGCCTGGAGTGCAGTAGTGCAGTCATAGCTCATTGCAGCCTCAAATTCCTGGGCTCAAGCAATCCTCCCACCTCAGCCTCCTGATATATTGGGACTGTAGGCATGTGCCACCATGCCCAACTTTGTTTTTGCATTTTTTGCTAGTGATTGGGTCTCACTCTGTTGCCCAGGCAGTCTTGAACTCCAGGCCTCAAGTAACCCTCCCACTTCGGCAAAAGTGTTGGGATTACAGGCATGAGACACCATGCCTGGCTATGAATGTACTTAATGGCATCTAGAATGGTAAAGCTTTTCCAGAAAGTTTTTGATTTATTTTGCACAGAGCCACCAGAGCCATCACTATGACAGCTCTATCCTTATGTAATTTCTTTCTTTCTTTCTTTCTTTTTTTCTGCCACGCAAAAATAAAATAAATGTATTTCTTCAAAATTACAAAACCTGACTAGGCACAGTGGCTCACGTCTGTAATCCCAGCACTTTGGAAGGCTGAGGCAGGAGGATTGCCTGAGCCCAGGAGTTTGAGACCAGCCTGGGCAACACAGTGAGATCCCCTGTCTACAAAAAATACAAAAACTAACCAGGTATGGTGTTGTACACACATAGTCCCAGCTACTCAGGAGACCGAGGCAGGAGGATCACCCTAGCCCAGGAGGGGGAGGCTGCAGTGAGCTATGATTGCATCACTGCACTCCATCCTAAGTGAAAGACAATGACTCTATCTCAAAAAAAAAAAAAAAAAATTACAAAGCCTATTAATTGAAAAGATACAATTTTTGTTGGGGAGCAGTGGCTCACGCCTGCAACCAGCACCTTGGGAGGCCAAGGTGTGTGGATCACCTGAGGTCAGGGCTTCAAGACCAGGTCAGGAGTTTGAGACCAGCCTCACCAACATGGTGAAACCCCATCTCCACCAAAAATATAAAAATTAGCCTGGCATGGTGGTGCTTGCTTGTAGTCCCAGATACTCAGGAGGCGAAGGCAGGAGAATCGCCCGAACCTGGGAGGTGGAGGTTGCAGTGAGCTGAGATCACGCCACTGGACTCCAGCCTGGCTGAGGAGAGTAAGACTCCATCTTTTCCAGTCACATAGTAGGCCCCCAGGTTGTAGCAGCTATCGCTGTGCTGGTTGTCTTCACAGTTAAACTTCAACACCTTGGCAGCCTCATCAAAATTCTTCTGGATCCCTTCCAAATAGTCCACCAGCCGATAGCAACCATCCGGATCCTTCTCGTGGTAGCAATGGTAGTTGCACTCCACCTCCATGTTCTCCAAAAAGGACTTCACCTCTTCCTCATTCTGGAAATCCACCAAGCCAGCCATGGTTCACGCTGGCCCAGAGCTGTAATTTATTTCTTAAATAATAAGACTTGAAAGTAGAAATTACTCCTTGATCCATGGGCTGCAGAATGGGTGTTGTGTTAGCAGGCATGAAAACAACATTTATCTCCTTGTATATCTCCATCAGAGTTCTGAGGTGACTAGGTATATTGTCAGTGAGCAGTTATGTTTTGAAAGGAATCTTTCTGAGCAGTAGGTCTCAACAGTGGGCTTAAAATATTCAGTAAACCATGCTGTAAAACAGATGTGCTGTCATCCAGGCCTTGTTGTTCCATTTCTAGAGCAGAGGCAGAGTAGATTTAGCATAATTCTTAAAGGCCCTAAGATTTTTAGAGTTTTTAGAATGATAAATGATCATTGGCTTCAACTTAGAGTCACCAGCTGCATCTGCGCATAACAAGAGAGTCACCCTATCCTTTGAAGCCAGATATTGATCTCTCTAGCTACGAAAGGTCCTAGATGGCATCTTCTTCCAATAGATGACTGTTTAGTCTACATTGAAAATATATTGTTTAGTGCAGCCATTCTCATCATCTGTCCACTGTGACATTCTCTCTCTTCTGATTAGTATATTTAGACAATTCATATTAGAAGTGATTGTTAATATAGTTGGATTTGCATCTTCCATCTTTTTAACTATTTTGCATTCATTGCTTTTTATTTCTAATTGGACATTTTATATGATTCAGCTTTATCTCCTCTCTTGTATGAACTTCCTATTCCTAACAACACAACTTATCTTATAGTTTTGGAAGTCAGAAGTCTTAAATGGGTCTCAGGAGACTAAACTCAAGGTATTGGCAGGACTCTTTCACTTTTTTGAGGTTCTGGGAGAGAATCTGTTTCCTTGCTCCATTGAGAAGCCACCCACAGTCCTTGGCTTGTGGCTCTTTTCCTCCATCTTCAAAGCTAGCAGTAGGTCAGATTCTTCTCACATTGCATCACTCTGATCTCCTCTTTTGCCTCCCTTTTTCACATTTAAGGACTCTTGTGATTATATTGGGTCTACCTACATAATCCAGAATAATCTCTCTATTTTAATGTCATCTAATTAGCAACTTTAATCCCATCTGCTACCTTAATTCTGGGGATTAGGATTTGTACATTTCTGAGGGGACCATTATCAGTTGTGGCATATCAATTATACTTCTTTTAAAAAGTTTTTAAGCTGGGTGCTGTGGCTCCCCCCGGAATTCCAGCACTTTGGGAGGCCAAGGCAGGTGGATCACTTGAGGTCAGGAGTTCAAGACCAGCCTGGCCAACAGGGTGAAAGCCCACCTCTACTAAAAACACAAAATTAGCCAGGTATGGTGGTGCACCCCTGTGATCCCAGCTACTCGGGAGGCTGAGGCAGGAGAATCGTTTGAACCCGGGAGGCAAAGGTTGCAGTGAGCCAAGATTGTGCCACTTCCAGCCTGGGCCACAGAGTGAGACTCCATCTCAAAAAAACAAACAAACAAAATCTAGCGATTACTCTAGAGTTTACAATATACATTTTATTTTACTTTATTTTTTTGAGACGAAGTCTTGCTCTGTTGCCAGGCTAAAGTGCAATGGCGAGATCTCAGCTCACTGCAGCCTCTGCCTCCCGGGTTCAATCAGTTCTCCTGCCTCAGCCTCCCGAGTAGCTGGGACTACTGGCGCATGCCACCACGCCCAGCTAATTTTTGTATATTTAGTAGAGACGGCATTTTACGGTGTTGGCCAGGATGGTCTTGATCTCCTGACCTCGTGATCCACCCCCCTTAGCCTCCCAAAATGCTGGGATTACAGGCATGATCCACTGCACCTGGCCTATTTTTTAAATTTTTATTTTATTTTTCAATTGGCATATAATTATATATATTTATGGGGTACATAGTGGTGTTTCTATATATACAATGTATCAGTTATCAGATCAGAGTAATTAGCATATCCATAATCTCATACATTTATTATTTCTTTGTGTTGGGAACATTCAGTATTCTCCTTATAGCTATTTTAAACTATACAATATGTTGTTGTTAACTGTAGTCATCCTGCAGTGCTATGGAACACTAGAACTTATTCCTCCTATCTAGCGCAATTTTGTATCCTTTAACAAATCTCTTCCTATCTCCTCCCTCTCCCCTACCTTTCCCAGCCTCTAGTACCCTCTGTTCTAATTTTTCTATGAGATCCACTTTTTTTTTTTTTAGCTTCCACATGTGAATGAGAACCCTTGTTTAACTTTCTGTTCCTGGCTTATTTCACTTAATGTCCTCCAGTTCCATCCATGTTGCTGTGAATGACAGGATTCCATTCGTTTCATGGCTGAATAGTATTTCATTGTGTATATATTCCGCAGTTTCTTTATCCATTTATCTGTTGGACACCCAGATTGGTTCCGTATCTTAGCTATTGTGAGTAATGCTGCAGTTAATATAGGGATGCAGATGTCTTTTCGATATACAGTTTCCTTTCCTTTGGATAAATGCCCAGTAGTGAGATCGCTAGATCATATGGTATGCTATTTGTAGATTTTGAGGAACCTCTATATTGTTTTCCATAGTGGCTGTACTGGTTGACATTTTCACCAGCAGAGTAGAAGACTTCCTTTTTCTCTGCATCTTCCCCAGCATTTGTCTGTCTTATTTGTCTTTTTGGTAATAGCCACTTTAACTGGTATGAGATGATACCTCATTGTGGTTTTGATTTGCTGTTCCTTGATGATTTGTGATAATTAAACGTTTTTCACATATTTCTTGGCTATTTGTTTTTTCTTCTTTTGAGAGATGGCTATTCAGATCATTTGCCCATTTTTAAATCTGCTGTTTTTTTCCTGATGAGATGTTTTAGTTCCTGGTATATTCTGGATATTAGCCCCTGTTTGGATGAATAATTTGCTTATATTTTCTCCAATTTCTGTATGTTGTCTTTTCACTCTTGATTGTTTCTTTCACTTTGTAGAAGTTTTTAGTGTGGCATAATCCTGTGTGTGTGTTCGTTTTTGCTTTTGTTGCCTGGGCTTTTGAAGTTGTATTCATAAAATATTTTCCCAGATTAATGCCCTCAAGCATTTCCCCTGTTTTCTCTCTGTAGTTTTATAGTTTCAGGTCTTGCATTTAGGTCTTTGATCCATTTCGAATTGATTTTCATGTAGAGGTGGGGGGCTAGTTTCATTCATCTGCGTATGAAGATCCAGTTTTCCCAGTACCATTTACTGAAGATACTGTCCCAGTGAGTATTCTTGGAATCTTTGTCAGTAAGATTCATTTGGCAGTAGATGATATGGATTAATTTCTGGGTTCTCTATTCTGTTTCATTGGTCTTTGTGTCTGTTTTTATGCCAGTACCATGTTGTTCCCATCACTACAGCTTTGTACTATATTTTGAAGTCTGGGAGCATGATGATTCCAGCTTTATTCCTTTTTTTTTTTTTTTTGAGACACAGTCTCACTCTGTCGCCAGGCTGGAATGCAGTGGCACAATCTTGGCATTCTGCAACCTCCACTTCCTGGGTTCAAGTGATTCTCCTGCCTCAACCTCCTGAGTAGCTGGGATTACAGGCACCCGCCACAATGCCCTATTAGTTTTTGTATTCTTTTTAATACAGATGGGGTTTCACCTTGTTGGCCAGGGTGATCTTGAACTCCTGACCTCAAGCGATCCACCCACCTCAGCTTCCCAAAGTGCTGGATTACAGGCATGAGCCACTGCGCCTAACCCCAGCTTCATTCTTTTTGCTCAGGATTGCTTTGGCTATTTGGGGTCTTCTGTGGGTCCATAGAAATTTTAGGATTTTTTTTTTCTATGTATGTAAAGAAAAGAATGTCTTTTTTTTTTTTTTTTTTTGGAGACAGTCTTGCTCTGTCACCCAGGCTGGAAGGCAAGAGTGCAGTGTTGTCATCTCAGCTTACTGCAACCCCTGCTTTCCGGGTTCAAGCAATTCTTGTGCCTCACCCTCCAGAGTAGCTGGGATTACAGACGTGCAGTACCATGCCCGGCTAATTTTTGTATTTTTAGTAGATGCTAAGTTTCACCATATTGGCCAGGCTGGTCTCAAACTCCCAACCCCAGGTGATCCGCCCTCCTTGGCCTCCCATAGTGCTGAGATTACAGGCATGAGCCACAGCACCCAGCCGATTTAGGGAATTTCTAAGTACTCTTCCTGAGAGAGGTTGTGTCTTCTAGCTCTTTCAGTTGGAAGCCACTTATCATATATTTGGAACCCTGTGGGTGTATTGGTGAAGTGTGAAGGAGGGTGGGAGTTCTGTAATCTGGTTAAATCTCAGTCTGACAGTGGGTCTGGGTCTCACATAGGTTCACTCTGACTGTGGGCTGTGATCTTCACAAATATTTCTCCAGTGTTAGAGCTCTTCTCCCTGTCCCCTATTCCTGCCTTATTTCCTTGAGACTGACCTTTGTGGATTTTTTACCCCCTGTAGGTATCACAGGAAGGCTGGAAGGGGCTGGAGTGGGAGGAATGCCCTTTGCATTCCCTAGTTAGGAGAAGGATCTGGCAAAGTTTTTTTCCCCTGGAGCAAATGCCTTTGTGGCTGAGAAAACTCTGGACTTATTACTCTTCCCCTCCCCTGCCAGAGGGATCTTTCTGGGATCTTCCACCTTAGCACCTGGTGGAGTTCCTGGAAGTAAAGCCCTTCGAAGTGTGGGTCCCGCCCCTTTTGAGACTGCTTCCCCCAGTTTCTCACTCTCTCAGGAGTCCACACCCAGCCTCCAGCACCAGCTATGGCTCCAGCAGGTTCTGCTCCTGGTAAGCAGCTCTCCTCTGTGTCTTTCCAGGTTTCCAGCAGTTTGCCCTGTTAGTTCAGTTTTCTGATGGGCCCAAAAAAGTCATTGATTTTGAGTTTTCCCAGCTTTTTCTCATCGTCAGAAGTGAGGGCTTTTATGCTCATTACATGTTGCAGCTGAAAACGAAGTCAGCACCTTCTTTCTTTCTTTTTTTTTTTAAAGACGGGGTTTCACCATGTTGGTCAGGCTGGTCTTGAACTCTCAACCTCAGGTGATCCGCCCGCCTTGGCCTCCAAAGTGGTTGGATTACAGGCGTGAAGCCATCGCACCCGGCCTTTTCTTTTTAACTTGTATTTTGTGACTTGTTACCACTTCAGTGCACTGGACACATAGGTTCAGTGCTGCAATACTGTGTCTAGAGTTGATTATGTAGGCTAAATTTAATCTTTCTTATATATCACCTGATTAATAAGGATTTCAAACTAGGCTACCTGGTAGCTTTTGCTTTCCTTAGAAAAGCTGATCACTTTTTGGAGTGTGGTGGCTCATGCCTGTAATCCCAGCACTTTGGGAGGCTGAGGTGGGCGGATCACCTGAGGTCGGGAGTTTGAGACCAGCCTGACCAACATGGACAAACCCTGTCTCTACTAAAAATACAAAATTAGCCAGGCATGGTGGCATATGCCTGTAATCTCAGCTACTCAGGAGGCAGAGGCAGGAGAATCACTTGAACCTGGGCGTCAGAGTTTGCATTGAGCCAAGATCATGCCATTGCACTTCAACCTGGGCAACTAGAGCAGAACTCCGTCTCAAAAAAAAAAAAAAAGGAAGATAAAAGGTTATCACTTTTTAATGTTCTTTTCTTACAAGTATAAAGATATAGCTGGGCGTGGTGGCACGAGCGTGTAGTCCCAGCTACTCGGGAGGCTGAGGCAGGAGACTCACTTGAACTTGGGAGGTGGAGGTTGCGGTGAGCCAAGATCGTGCCACTACACTCCAGCCTGGGTGACAGAGTAAGACTCCATCTCCAGAAAAAAAAGATACTTTACTGCTTTTCTGAAAAACATTTTTCTATGCGTTAATTTGCACTTTATGACAATAAAAGCTGTAAAGATGCTCTTTATTAGATTTTCCACTTAGAAATAAATTAGTGCATCTAAGGATTTGTCAAAATTGTTCCTTTTCTGTTGAAACCTGAATTGATTGGGTTCCTCTAGAAGCAGATCTTGAGATAAAAATTTGAATCCAAGTTGTTTATTTTCGAGGTAATCCCAGGACACACCAGTAGGGGAATGAAGTGAGCCATCTAGGAAAGAGCCAGTAAAGGGTGTGTTTTCAAGCTTGGTCCCGCTGTGGACAGCTGAAGCTGGATCATGCTGGAAATTCTAGAACCAGGGTAGGATGTGAATGTCAGAGTTGTTATTTTTCCACTGGGGGTTTGGAGGGAGAGTGGATTTGAGGAAGCTGGGGTCTTTTTTCCAGTACCTGGTGAGGACTGCCCTCAGGGAGGTGCACATTCCCCTGTAGTTGGGCCTGCCCAGATGGGCTTCAGAAGCCAAGCTCTGGCAGTTGGAATTCAGAACACTGTGCGGGATGGTAATGCTCAATGGGACCTGCAAACAACAGCATCTGCCATGTTGATTTACTGGGCTTGGTTAACAGCATGAGCTAGGATCTGGTGATTTGCCAGACTGATTAAATCTGTCGGCTTTCTAAACCTATTGAGGTGGTAGATGCTCAGAAATTAATTTCCTGGGGGGTGGGGGAGAAGGGAAAAAAATTTCCTATACAGTTCACTATGTATGGAGAAAAAAAATTAATTTTCTGAAAAAGGCCTGTAGCTGGGCATGGTGGCTTATGCCTATAATCCCAGTACTTTGGGAGGCTGAGGTGGGAGGGTCGTTGGAGGCTATAGTAAGCTATGATCGTGGCACTGCACCCCAGCCTGGGTGATAGTGAGACCCTGTCTCAAAAAAAAAAAAAAAGGCCCAAGATTCTGTCACATTTTGATTTGCTGATGTTCTTTTTGGCAATACCTAGCCTGCACACTTTGAAATGCAAAAACAGCTATTTAGGAAATAGTCCTGGCTGGCCAGCCACGGTGGCTCACACCTGTAATCCCAGCATTTGGGAGGCTGAGACAGAAGGATCATGAGGTCAGGAGATCGAGACCATCTTGCTGGCCAACATGGTGTAACCCCGTCTCTACTAAAATACAAATATTAGCTGGGTATGATGGTGCATGCCTGTAGTCCCAGCTACTTTAGGAGGCTGCAGCAGGGGAATCGGTGGAGGTTGCAGTGAGCCGAGATGGAGTCATTGCACTCCAGCCTGGTGACAGAGCAAGAGTCTGTCTCAAAATAAAAAAAAAAAGGCCAGCGTGGTGGCTAATCCTAGCACTTTGGGAGGCCGAGGCTGGCGGCTGACAAGGTCAGGAGATCGAGACCATCCTGGCCAACATGATGAAACCTCATCTCTACTAAAAATACAAAAATAAGCTGGGTGTGGTGGTGTGTTCCTGTAATCCCAGCTACTCGGGAGGCTGAGGCAGGAGAATCCCTTGAACCAGGGAGTCGGAGGTTGTAGTGAGTGGAGATCATGCCACTGCACTCCAGCCTGTTGACAGAGCGAGACTCTGTCTCAAAAAAAAACAAAAAGAAAAGAAAATTGCCCTGGCCTTGTGCTTCTGATAATGCTGTGAGTAACCTAGTTTAAGCCAATTGATGCTTTTCTGAAAAGCATCAAAGAATTTACAACATGGTAAAGAATTGCTGGGCTGAAATTTGGGAGATGATAGACGTGAGCTTCTGACCCGGGGCTGCTTTTGCCCAGGCTATTTGCTGTTCTGGAAGAGCAGGTGAGAGGGTGAGCAGTGTAGTTAACTGACTCACAGGAGGAGAGGAACAAAAACTGGAATCTAGGACTTGCCATGGGTAAGAATCCTGGTGAGCCTCCTGGGTTAATGTTGAAACCTTGAGAGGCTGCCATCCAGAATGCCCGTGGGCTGGGAGTATGCCAGCCTTTGCCTGGACTGAAGCTGTGTGGGGTCACCTGGGGGTTTAATAAATCTCAAATGCTGAAATAGATTGAGGTGATCTCAAATTGCTGGTGACCCCAGTCACCTAACAGAGGCAGATGATGAAAATCCTCTCCAGAGGAAGATAACATCTCATGCCTCAAATTATTTCTGAAATGATTTTTCAAATAGAGTGTTCACCACACAACCAAGTCAGTGTAACCAGGCCCACTGGGAGACAAGCTGAACAGAACCCACGCAGATAACAGAGGATAGAAACAGCTTTGTAGATGGTGGAATTACGAGACAGACTCTGAAGTGTTACGTTTCTTATGTTTGTGGAGATAAAAGTTGAGTAAAAATATTTCAATAAGGAACTGGAAACTTAATATAAAGGGACAAACTAGAAAAACAACTAAATACTAGATCTAAAAACTACAGTACCCAAAATGGAGGATTTGTGGATTAGGCAGATGAGATTCTGCTGAAGAGAAAAGTGAGGCCCTTCGAGATCAGAAGAAACCTCTCTGAAAGGGGCAAAAGGCTGGGCAACACTGACGAGACTGCGAGAAATAAAATCCATACCCGGATGTTTCAGTTGAAGATGCTGTAAGAAAAAAAAAAAGAAAGAAACTTCATCCTGAGAAAGTCTGACATATGTGATTGGAATCCTAGAAGGAGAAGAGGGAAGGGAATAGAAGGAATATTTATTGGGTTTTGTTTGTTTTTTGAGACGGAATTTCGCTCTTGTTACCCAGGCTGGAGTGCAATGGTGCAGTCTCGGCTCACTGCAGCCTCCACCTCCCGGGTTCAAGAAATTCTCCTGCCTCAGCCTCCCGAGTAGCTGGGATTACCAGCACGCGCCACCACGCCTGGCTAATTCTATATTTTTAGTAGAGATGGGGTTTGTCTATATTGGTCAGGCTGGTCTTGAACTCCCGACCTCAGGTGATCTGCCCGCCTCACCCTCCCAAAGTGCTGGGATTATAGGCATGAGCCACCATGCCAGGCCAGAAGGAATATTTGAATAAATAATGGCAGAGATTTTTTGAAACCCACGAAAGATGACAATCCACAAAATTTAAGCGATTCTAAATACAGCATAAGGTGATTTTTAAAGTGTTCAATTTCTAAGTAATAGTCTGTGATTTATTCTCCTTAGATTGAGTTCCCTTTCTCTCTTCCTTTCTAATTTTAGCAGTGGTTTTCAAAATTCTGCTGAGAATAAGTGTTTTTCTAACAAGTGATGAATTACATGTTTTTTAAAGTCACATTTGCAAAGTAAGTTATGTGCTAGAGTTCCAAAAATTTTGCTTGGACAAAAAGGATGCAACTTGTGTTTTGATGGAAGACTGTGAGATAAGAACATCTTAAAGAAAAGGCAAGCTCTCCAGACCCAAAGGATTATTTTATAATGCAGGAATTTCAGGCATAATGGTCACTTAGCGGGCAGAGCCCCTCGCTAGCACCCCTCAGTCATGGTTTATAGGTAGCTCCTACTGTGTCTCCCCCGGGTGACTAGGAAGAATGCCTCTCACAGATGAGTGGCATACTTAACACAGGAAAGACAGTATGTGTAGGGTGCAAGTGAAGACCCTTTCGTTAACACTACTACTATTAATAATTATGTATAACAGCTGGATACAGTGGCATGTGCCCATAGTCATTTTATTTCCATTTATTTTGTTTTCCTTACTTTTCTTTTCTGCCTCACAGAATTAGGAGGTAGAAACTGTTGAGACTTAACTGACCTCATGCTTGCTCCATGAGGCTATGGTAGCTTTTACCTTCTTGTCTCCCACTGGTCTGTAGTGAGTGAGAGCTGCTACTTTCTACTTGGGCATTCATTCAGACAAAATATTAAAGAATAGTGGTCAGCCTCCACCATCCCATATTCGCTGACCCAGCAGCTGCCCCAGGTTTTTTTCTTTTAGGCATTTGCCACGTTGTTTGTCCTTTTAGTTTCCTTTCCTTTGTGTTTGATTAAATTTGCTTCTTTCTCCCATCCGCATTACCTTGTAGGTTTCTTCTGCATTTGAACACAGTGTTAGACATTTTATGTGTTCATGTTCTTTTTGATTGTCTTATACAAAAGAGATTCATAAATATCAGGGATATCTGAGGATCATTCCCAGGGAGCATATGATGTCTGGAATTTGTTCTGGACCTTTCCTAATTCAGTAATCTCATTATGTGTAATTATAAACTTCTGTTGGTGGCTGTGTTTTCTGCTAGTTTTCAGGGTCAATAAGGAATGAGAAAGGATAATGTGTATTTTTATGTTGTCATCACCTGGTAATTTCACAGGGGTATGTGGGTACTGTACTGTTGTAAATTAATATTTGTACTCACATGACTACAGCTGAGTTAAAATGTTAATGTGTCTCTTGTATGGACAAAGCTAACAAATATGTGCTGTTTGACAATTTGGAATACAGAGTATGCTTACAAGGAAATAGCTGGAAACTACTGAAAGGTAAATATTTAAATATATTTTAAACATCATTAAATATTGTGAAATGATGTTATACTGCTAGAAAATGGAAAAGCTGTCCTGTGAAATAGAATTGTCTCATTAGTCTTGTGGTAAAAGATGGACATTAAAAGCTAGTTAAGAATTTCAGACTAGATAGTGATTCATAGAGGCAAAAATTCTTCAAATCACGCTTTTAGAACATTTGTTCGGTACTCAAATTTTATTCTTATATTTTTGACAAATTAAAACATTCTTTCAGTGTGCTTACCATTTGGTTTTCTTTGTGTTTGTGGGTGTGGAAATCCCCTTTGCCTGTGAGATTAAGAGAATAGGGTATCCTGTTTCTTTCATAACCTTAAAGTATTTAATCTTTTCCATAGTTGTTCTTATATTTTCAAGTTAGGGAGTTTTTTCCTAAGAAATTTTTTACCTCATTTATTAAATCACGACCTATTCCTTGTAGAAAATGTTTTAAATAGAAGGAACAAAGAAGATTAGCCATAATGCCACTAACCTGAGTCTGTTAATTTTTTGATAGTTGCCAAAAGCAGTATAGTGTTTTGTAGATACTGTAGAGAGATGAAAAATAAGTAGTAGATTATATAGCAAAACATTAATAGTGGTGAGACTTTTGGTGATTGTTAAATCGTTTCTTTTTTGCTTCTCTGTATTTTCTGAGTTTTTAGCACAATAGCAAAAGCTATTAAAACACTAAATGCTGGCCACTAAACAGTGGCTTATACCTGTATTCCCAGCACTTTGGGAGGCTGAGGCAGGCAGATCACCTGAAGTCAGGAGTTCAAGACCAGCCTGTCCAACACGGCGAAATCCCGACTCTACTGAAAAAAATACAAAAAATTAGCCTGGTGGGTGCCTACATTCCCAGCTACTCAAGAGGCTGAGGCCAGAGAATCGCTGGAACCTGGGGGACGGAGATCGCGCCACTACACTCTAGCCTGGGCGAGCGAAACTTCGTCTCAAAAAACAAAAAACAAACAAAAAAAAACATTAATTGCCAGCACGCTGAATGGTGCCTCGCCTGTAGAGCTTCTACTGTATTCCAAGTATATTAGCCTTTTCTTTAGGATTATTTAATGATTTTCATTAAATCATCCAGAATTGATTTAGATTTCCGAAAAATGTTAGATTGTGTAGACTGGAAGATTAGTGGAATTAAGCTATCATCAGTAGAGTGACATTACATAACAGGCATTGTCTTAGTGACCTTTATGTAATTTAACTACTTTATGTATGGAGCACAGTTTTGTAGCTGGTGTGGACTGTGTCCTCTGTAAACAGAGAACAACTACAAAAAGCATTTCAAAAGGAGCCATCTTACCTCTAAGCGCTGTATTGTGCTATTGAGAAATACTCCTCAAGCTAATCTGATAATGATGCCGGAATGTGAATTGGGTGAGCTGAGATTTTAGATCTTTGTAACCTAAGTAGTTCGCCACAAAACGTTTCAGATATGACAACAGTAGATGTAAACAGTCAGAATAAAAATTTGCTTTTTGAGCAGATTACGGTATGTATGTGCTTAAACTGTTATTTGCGTGTTTTGGGATATACATTTTTCTAGTTTCCTGGACTGCATAGTTACTCTTCACCTACAAAGATGATGTCAGCTTCCAGCCCTGCCTCCATGACACTCAGTCTGTTTTCTTCCTCTTCTTATGGGTATCAGCTTTTTAAAATGGTTTATGGGGGATGCTGGAAACCAACCCAATATTTTGCTTTGTCTTTCCTGTTTTATCCTTTCTTTTATAATGTAGGCAGGTATGTGTATACTTACGTGTAGCATCCTATGTATACTCATCTTTTTTCACCTGACAACATAATTTACAGATCAATCTATAATTAGCAATTAACAAAGATACTTTCTTCTTTATGGATGTGTATTGCTCTATTGTGTAGATAGTTCTTAATTCGTTCAACCAGCCCCTTATTAATGGACATTGCATTGATTTTAGCCTTTTGCTATTACCAATAGTCTTGTAGTGAATAGGCTTAGGCGTAAGTTGTTTCCTATTTTTACCATCTATGGGATAGATTACTAGAGGCAATATTGCTAAGTCAGAGGGTAAGTAGTGTATTTTTGCTTGATGTTGCTAAATGAACCTGCATAGAAAGTATACCATGTATGAAAGTTTCCTTACAGCCTCACTCTCAGAGTATGTTGTCAAGCTTTTGGATTTTTTCAACTGAACAGGAGGGAAATGATATTTCAGTGTAATCTAAATTTGCATTTCCCTTAGTATAAGCAAGTTTGAACATTTTTTCATATAGCTGAGAACTATTGTGTTTCTGTTTTTGTGAATGGCTTATGAGGTTGTTGGTCCTTTACTTTTAGAATCTCTATTTGAGATTGTGGCTGACAAACTCTAAGGTGACCCCAGTAATTCCCTCCTCTGCAGGGGGAATGGGTCCTGTGACTTGCTTGTAACCAGCAGAGTATAGCAAAGGTGATAGAATGTCAGTCTCTTGATTAGGTGTGGTCATATGGCAAAGATAAGAGGCCACTCCCGTGACTACAGCAACATTGCAGAATTCTCTGTCTTAAGCAGACCAGAGTAGGAGACTCCTCAGGGTTGGCTTGATGAAGTCGAGGGCCATACTGGTGAAGCCCTTCTGGTAAGGAACTGCAGGCAGCCTGTAGGATCTGAGGGCGGCCTCCAGCCAACAGCTGTTAAAAAGCCAGGGCCTGGCAGTCCTGAGCCACAAGGAACTGAATTCCGGCAACTTGAGTGAGTTCAGAGCAAATTCTTCCCCAGTCACGCTGCCAGGAGAGAACACAGCTTGGCTGACATCTTGTTTGTAGCCTGGGGGACCCTCATTAGAAGGTCCAGCTAAGCTGTGCTCACTCTTGACTCACAGAAATAGCAAGATAATAAGTGTGTGTTGTTTTAAGCCATTAAGTTTGTAGTGATTACATAGCAATAGAAAACTAACATTGAGATATTACTCTTCTGTCTGTGATACCAATTGTATTTGTTCTAGTTTGTCACTTGTCTTTTTACCTTTCTTTTCATGTCTTTTAGTATCCAAAGTTTTTTGTCTTTATGTAATCTGATTTCTTTTCCTGTATTTTTTCTGATTTTCTTTTTAGCCCTACCTAGAAAAATTTTGCCCATTCCCAGATAATAGAGGAATTTACTCATGTTCTCTTCTAGTACTTGTATGGAGCCATGTTTTATAATGAAATCCAGTTCTTTTCGTAACTGAGGGGAAGAATATACTCTATTGTGTAAACAGTTGTTCTGACATCATTTAGTTGAAAGTCATTCATTTCCTCTCAGGTTTGTGATGTTGTCTTTATTTGTACTGAGCTTATACTGGATTTATTTATAGTAAACTTATACTAGATTTCTAAATATAATTGGGTCTTTTTTCTCATCTTTTCCCATTGCCGTGTCTCTCTGCACGTGGGCCCCGTGGTGCTGTTTGGCTAGAGAAGCCCTGGAGTTGACTTGTTCTGCAGTGGGGCTCACACCCCCTAGTTCCTTTTCCCAGGTTTGCCTGGCTATTCCCTGCTTATTTATTCTTGTCCAAATGAACTTTATCATTAATTTGTCTAGCTCCAGAAAAAAAATCTGATAGTATATTTCACATGATTGTGTGGCACTTACACGTTAACTTAGGGAGAACTGATGTGTTTATTAGGACTGTGTGTCATTTTGACCAAGAATATGGCATATACATCTTTATATTGGTTCAAGTCTTCCTTTGGGACCTTTTGGAGTTTCTCATTGTTTTCCTCATAAATGTTTTAGACATTTATTGTTAAGTTTGTTCTTAGTATTTTGTTTGCCTTGATATTCATGCTTAATATTTTCTGCAGGGGAGTTAAGTCTTTGTCCTTTTGACACCAGCGTTATGTTCATTTCATAAAACAAATTGGGAAGCTTTCCTTTAACAAAATATTTGGCTTAGTAGCATTAGGATTTCCTCTAACACTCCTCTCTGTGCCTGGTGGTTTGTTTTTGTTGTTTTTTGTTTTTTTTTCTTTGGTGTTTTTGCTTTTGAGGTTTTTGGGGGAGCTCTTTTATGACTTTCTTCAGGACTGGGGTCAATTTTAATAAGTTGTATTCTCTTTAAAAGTTATTCTCTTCTAGCCAGGTGTAGTGGTGCACACCTGTAGTCCCAGCTATTCAGGAGGCTGAGAAGAGGATGACTTGAGCCTGGAATGTGGAGTTTGAGTCTACAGGCAACAGAGGGAGACCCTGTCTCCAGCAACAATAAAAAAGTTTTATGTTTTCAAGTTGATTTTGATAGAACTATACAAAATCACCTCTTGTTTTTAAAATTTCCTCTCACAGTGTTTTCAGATTTGTTGTTAAGAAATGATGGGCTGAGAGGAAGACTTGGGACTTTTGCTGGCATGTTGAGTACTTTGTTTCATAATGAAACTGATTAAACTGGTTAGCCATCTTTCTTGCCTCTCCTTCACAATAAACATTTATTTCCCAGGATGTGCTCTGCTCACATTATATTCTTCTCTAAGATTTCACGTTGCATGGAATGTAAATAATGTCCTTTCACTTCTTCTGGAACAGAAATACACTTCAAAAATTATATAAACAAGTATTTATTAATTGTTAATACTAAGCACTGTGCTAAACACATGGGTCTGAGAAGATGGAAATGATCCCTGTCCTCAGGGGGCTTGTTTATGGTAAGTAGAGCCGTGCTTACCTATAAGCAAATTGTCTGCTGGACTGTCTCCGGTTCACACATCTGTAAAGGATGACTCTACTATCATTGATTGTCCTCCTCCAAAACCACATCTCATTTTCCAACCATGACATTTCATCTTTCTGGTTCTCTCTCTCTGGTAACAACTCCAGTAATTATTTAGTAACAACTCCACACCAGGCCCTCCCATCCATTGGCCTCCTCACATCTTTCATCCTGCCTCGTGCTTGCACATCCTCACATCTCTCCTTGCCTGCCTTAAGTCTGTGATTTCTCATTGTAATCATCCCACTGCATATACCTTGCCCCATTCCTGTACTGTTGTGCCTCCCTGGCAAAAACCCAACTCTCAGCTTCCAAGGCACCTATCCTTGAGCAGCTACCAGACCATGACTGAAGAAAAACATAAAACCATAGTGACTTGTCTCACTTTAGTAAATTCAGGTTCACAACTGGTTAGTCTTTTATTCATTTAACTTTGAAAATCCTATTATCTAACTGCTGAAGTTTTGGCCCTATTAACTATTCAAGTTTATGATTGAAAGAATTTGTCCATTTGTTGTTTTGCATTAGTAACCTTAGGTATTTGTTTTGACTCTCTTTTCAAAGGCTTTCAGACTTGGATGTTAAAGGCATGGGTAACTGCCTTTAGCAGGGATAGCAAATAGTACGAAACAAAAAGATTTTTTTGTGTAGGTGCTGGATTCATTGTTAGTGTAGATTAAAGTTTTAGCTTTTGATTTTTGTTTGGATGTTTTAGTGTCTTTCCTTAAGCAGATGAGAAATTTATTAATAATAGACATCTGATTTCTTTGCATTTCCTTCTTTTTTTTTTTTTTTGGAGACAGAGCTTACTCTGTTGCCCAGGCTGGAGTGCAGTGGTATGATATTGGCTCACTGCAACCTCTGCCTCCCGAGTTCAAGCGATTCTCCTCCCTCAGCATCTGAATAGCTGGGATTACAGGCGTGTGCCACCATACCCAGCTAATTTTTGTATTTTTTTTTTAGTAGAGACAGGGTTTCATCATGTTGGCCAGGCTGATCTTGAACTCCAGACCTCAGGTGATCCACCCTCCTTGACCTCCCAAAGTTCTGGGATTATAGGAGTGAGCCACCACGCCCAGCCCTAACCTCTTGACCTATCTAAAAACAGATAATGACTTTGTTGCTTCTGAACACCATTATGCTTAACTGTATAAAAGAAATGATGGGATTTTATAAATTCATTTTATATGTTTTTAAATTTAGCATTATGATTTACTATGTAAAAAATACCCTCTAAAGAATTATAATATGGTTTGAGAGAAAGAATAACATCTGCTTGATGTAGTTGTTAAGGTTATTCTGTGAAGAATCTGGACAGAGTTGGCCAAATCCTGTTGGTGAGGTCTTTGAGCAGAAAACGTTTTCATTTTGCCCTTAGGTGCTGCCAAGTAGCCAAGAGGGAACCTAAGAAAAGTGGTTTCCTTGGTTTTTGTTTGTTGTCAGTGAATTCGTTAAGATTAGTCTCCCTGTTTTTATCACAAAGACCATTATTTAAGTTTTGAAATTGGACAGTACATTCCTGAGTTGTTTCTTCTACCTTTTCCAAAAATAAACATGGCTGCTATTCTGAGCTAGTTTTTATACTGTTGTTGAATAAGATGGTCATTACCTCTATGCATAGTGTTAAGGTATTGCTTAGCCCAAACTAGATAGTAACAGATTTGTTGAGAAATTTGCAAGCATGTTGCTAATCATATTACAGTAATTTTTCCATTTATTAACAAACATTTATTAAACTTGCTATATTATATGCACTAATTTAACCTCCAGTGATAGACAAAAGCTCTTGTCCTATTAGAGCTTACTTCCTGGTATGGGAGAAATAAACAATCAATAATAAATTCAATGAATAAGTAACTATGTATATGTAAGAAGGTGATAAATTCCATGGAATAAGGAAGACCATGTTTAATATTTAGTGGCTGGGTTGAAGTTTTAAAAGTAGGATAATCTTGGTAGGGCCTTATTGAGAAGACAATAATTTGAGCAAAGATTTAATGGATGTGAAAGAAGTCGAAATTACTTGGGAGGAAAAGTACTCTAGACAGAGTGAAGAACCAGTGCGTAGTCCCTAATGGGGTGTAATTGAAATGTCTGACCCACAAGGAGACCAGTGTTTAGGATAAAATGAATGCAGAGAGAAGGTAGTGGGAGAAGTGATCAGACAGGTAATGCCAGATTACGTAGGGACTTGTAGGAACTTTGTAAGGAACAGATGGGTGGTCATGTCTACCATTAATATTATATATTAAGACTAGATCTAATGACAAAAAATTAATATTTGTTCAGTTCCTACTATATTCATCCTATAGATTCTTTTCAGGATTTTCTGTGGGCCATTCATTGTGCCAAGTGAAGGGAAGACAGTAAACAAGAAAACAAACAGCAAAACAAGCCACAGTCCTTGTGGAGATTATCTTGGTGTTTTGTGTGTCAGTCATTGTATCTGACACTTTACATATTTTACCTCGTGTAATTTTGAGTATTTCAAAGTATCCAGTAAGATAGACAGTGTCGTTAATTTGGAATACAGTTGATGACAGTGAGGCTAAGAAAATCTGGTAATGTTTCCAGTGTTGGGTAACTGATATATGGCAGAATCAGATTAGAATTCAGTCTTATCTTTTCATTATACCATTGATTCCCAAATCTGGCTGTGCATCAGAGTTGACTTGGAGGCTTGTTAAAGCTAAAGATTCCTTAACCTTACCTCTGGGAATTCCCATTTAGCATAGTTGGTGTGGAGCCCTGGGAATCTGTATTTTTAATAAATACTCCTAGGATTTCTGTACTTCGAAACTACTGCCCTCCATTATGATATTTATGATAGTGTGATACAGGTGATTATGGGAACCTTTGTCTTGCTTCTATTTTTAAAGAAAATGGGTTTAATGTTTCATTGTTTAGTAAGATGTTTGCTACAGGATTTTTAGAGATGCTCTTTGTCAGGCAAGGATTTCCCTCTTTTTCCTAGTTTGTTAAGAATTGAGTGTTGACCTGTAATCCCAGCACTTTGGGAGGCCGAGGCGGGTGGATCACGAGGTCAAGAGATC
>PVKV010031826.1:0-20554 GCA_004027835.1 Alouatta palliata | reverse complement strand
GGGCGCGGTGGCTCACGCCTGTAATCCCAGCACTTTGGGAGGCCGAGGCGGGTGGATCACGAGGTCAAGAGATCGAGACCATCCTGGTCAACATGGTGAAACCCCGTCTCTACTAAAAATACAAAAATTAGCTGGGCATGTTGGCGCGTGCCTGTAGTCCCAGCTACTCGGGAGGCTGAGGCAGGAGAATTGCTTGAACCCAGGAGGCAGAGGTTGCGGTGAGCCAAGGTAACGAGCCATTGCACTCCAGCCTGGGTAAGGAGCGAAACTCCGTCTCAAAAAAAAAAAAAAGAAAATAAAAAGTAGTAATGAAAAATATGAATTGCAAAAATTCTGAGGGCTGGGGGGATTGGGAAGATGATCAAAAGAACAAAATTTTGTAAGGTTTAAGAAGTCTATTGTACATTATGGTGACTATAATTTTAAAAATTATATATATATTTTTAAATGGTTATGAGAGTAATTTTAAGTGTTTTCACCACAAAAGGAAAAGATCAATGTATGAGCCAATATATGTTAATGAGCTCGATTTAGCCATTCCACAAGGTATACATATATCAAGATATCATGTTGTATACCATAAATATATAAAACCTTTGTTTATTCAAAGTAAGTTTTTAAAAAACATTCAGCACTTTATTCTCTGAAAGTTGCTAAATGATCTAATTGGATTGATTTCCAAGGCAGTGCAATAATTAATTCTTAGTTCTCCTAAAGAATTTGTTAGCAGGTGGTAGGCAAGGAAAAGTCAATGAGGCTGACTTTAAAACATGGGGGTCTACAAAGAGCTAAGGGAATAAATGAGGACAGCTGCATTGCAGTGGCAAGCTCTAAATCTCATTCTCATTTTTATAAGAAACAGCTGCATACCTGCAGACATTTAAGTATTGTTAATAAATGTGCACCCTGCACCCAAGGTTCTAGCATTATGTGATAGATAATTGCCTGGCTCACTGTCTTTGCTTCTTCCTGGTTTAGTCCTTGCTGCTCTTTTTTCTTTTGTTTTCTTTTTTTAAGATGGAATTTCACTCTTGTTGCCCAAGCTGGAGAGCAATGGCGTGATCTCGGTTCACTGCAACCTCCACTTCCCAGGTTCAAGCGATTCTCCTGCCTCAGCCTCCTGAGTAGCTGGGATTACAGGCATGTGCCACCATACCCGGCTAATTTTGTATTTTTAGTAGAGACGGGGTTTCTCCATGTTGGTCAAGCTGGTCTTGAACTCCTGACCTCAGGTGATCTGCCTGCCTCAGCGCCCTGGAGTGCTAGGATTACAGGTGTCAGCCACCACACCTGGCCCTTGCTATTCTTATGAGGGATGAACTACAGTGCACGAGAGATACTGATCTTGGGTTGGAATATAGTAAATGTCAATGAGGGATCCACAGCTTTCATCATTCATGGGAAACTAGTAGGCCAGACCTGCCCATCCTGTCTCAGAAAGTGAGTACCCCTGTGGTGGGAACAGCAGGACATTGGAGGTGGGGTATGTTTCCACCACACTGGCTAACTCAGAGCCTGTCATTTAAAAAGACAAAGTCAGACAGAGCTGAGATTAAGGTGATCATCCCTATCATCCCTTATCGAAATATAACAGTCAATGTATATTCCATATATGTAATATGTACACATCACACCTATACATACATGCAAACACAATCCATATTATAATAATACAATTGAAACTTAGTCCATTTCTATTGATCACCTTCCAAATGCCAGCAATAAATAAAGTCTGGGCATATAAAGAAAAAGAAGACATTGTTTCCTCCTTTAAGGAGCTCACAAGTTAATAAGGGGAGACTGAGAGACTGAATTATAAAGAGTTAAAATCAGAGTGATGATTGCTAAACAGTAATACAAGTAATAGTGTGTCTGAACTTTTCTGACCCATTTGCTGCATGTTAACCCACTTACTGTTCATAACTACCTAAAAAAGTAATGGACCTTTATTTTTGTCTCTGTTTGCAAATGAATGCATGGAGACACAAAGTTAACTTTGCCAAGATTGTTCAGCTAGTAAGTAGCAAAGACAGGCACTGGAACCCAGGCACGTTTTACCACCACCGAGCCGCTGCTTTCCCGTGTGGGCAGCTCATGGTCCACTGGCTGGACCCTTACAGCCTGTCTCCAGTCTTGCCGGTTGCTTCCTCCTTCCTGGATCTCAGGTGGGCATGGGAGGAAGTCATGCATTTACTCCCACTGCACAAACCATGGCGTGCAACCTGGCCCTCTCCGCAGTCTTGAGGTGAGTCGTGAGATACCTGGAGCATCATCACTTTGCAGATGTTTCCTCCGTGTCATGGCTTCCCACAGTGGCTGCAGAGAAGGGTGTCAGACATAAGGAAGCCTCCAGCACCCTATCGGTAATGGATACAGGCCCCTTCCTGAGCCCTCCACTGTATGCTCACACCTGACCAAAAGCCTGATTGAAAACATGAATGGGTGTTTGGCATCAGCAAAAGGGTATAATAATGCAAAGCACAACAAAAAGCCAACCACGAAATAGAGGATTATCTCCAGAGTTCATGGGTCGAACTCTTCCTCCACAGGAGCACCCTGTACACACAAACATGTACCACACATACACACACACACGACACACAACACTTGCACAAACCACACGAACATATACCACACATACCATACACACACACCACACCATACACGTATACACACCACACATACCATACCACACCACACACACCACACCACACACACACACCACACAACACACTTGCACAGACCACACACAGACATATATACTACATGCCACACACATACACAAACCACACACACACACATACTACATACAACGAAACACACCACACAACACACTTGCACAGACCACACACATCAGACACATACATAAACACATCACACACATACTACATACAACACACCACACATCATACATACACAATACACACACATATACCACACACACCAGACACATAGATACCACACAACACCCACACCACACACAAACATAACACATACACCACAAACACACACCATACACACCACACATACACACCATACACACAAATACACACCACAACACACACAGCACACACAGACACCACACACAGAGACACACCACACACATATACATACCAAACACACACCACACATGTGTGCCACATGCACAACACACATAGACATATCACACATGCACCACACACCACACACAAACATGTACTACACACAAACACACAGACATGCCACATATGCAGACATACTCTACATACAGAGACATACCACACACATATATGCTACACACACCACATATCACTCACACACACACAAGCATTACCACATACCTACCACACGACACATACACAAACACACACATTATATACTGTCTCCCCACTTCCCTGCCCCAGCAACCTAGAGAAAGACTTTGAACCCTGCCCTCAGCAGCCAAGGCTGCACCCCACCAAATCCTTCACTCACATTCAACCATGATATTTTCTATTTGATTGGTCCTCCTTCAGTGAGACGGATGGCCAGAAAGTCAGCTATCTTTGTGAAAATAAACAAAGGAAGGAAGAAAGCAGGGAGGGAGGGAGGAAGGAAGGGAGGGAAGGAAGGAAGGAAGGAAGGGAGGGAGGGAGGGAAGGAGGGAGGGAGGGAGGAAGGAAGAGAAAGCAAAGAAGGAAGGAAGGGAAGGCAAGGAAGGAAGGGAGAGGAAGGAAGTGGGAGTGAAGGGGGAGAAGGGAGGGAACTCATTCTTAACCCAGTGGTGGCTTCCTCACCTTTTCTCCTTCCCCACCATTTGAATCAGAATAAGCTAACCCAATCTAAAAAGACCTATTCTTGCAGAATCATAACGTTTTATTATTATATGTAGTATTAATGTCAATGGCATTGAAATCCCAGGAGTGACAGAGGTCTCCTAGGGAGATCAAAAGAAGCTGGAAAGAACCTTAATATTTCATCAACCTTGATGGAAGGGGCAGAGTGAGCAGTGAGTCCACTAGTGTTAGCTGAGCCTTTACTCTGTGCCTACAATATGCCAGGCAGGTCAAAAAATGTAGAATTACTGTATGAAGGCAGTTTCTGTCCAATTGTATTAGCATTTAAAAAATGTTTGAATTAATACATAATACCATTGACCTTTATTGGATGTAGGGTTCCATGAATTTTGCCCATTGCACAGTATCATATACCCACAACCACAATCAGGATCCAGGACAGGACCACCCCCAGAGTCCCTTGTACAACCCCTTTCTAATCACATCCTCCCGCAACCCCTAAGCCTTGGCAACCACTGATCTTTTCTCTGTCACAATAACTTTGTCTTTTTGAGAATGTCATGTAATGGAT
The DNA here is from genome assembly GCA_004027835.1 of Alouatta palliata. NCBI lineage: Eukaryota > Metazoa > Chordata > Mammalia > Primates > Atelidae > Alouatta > Alouatta palliata. The sequence continues at coordinate 16,228 of PVKV010031826.1, read as the reverse complement.
CAAGTATATAATCTTTTGAGACTATGGATTCAGTTTTTGATAATCCTGAGTAGAACTGCTAAGAATATTTGTGTACTAGTTCTATCAATTACTGAGAGAAGAATGTGGACATTATTCACTATAATTGTGGATTTGACTATTTGCCTTTTCCATTCTTTCAATTTTTGCTCCATGTATTTTGAAGCTCTGTGGTCAGGTGTGTCCACATTTAGAATAGCTACAGTGGGATTTTTTTGGTGAATTGACACTTCCATTATTATTTAATATCTCATTTTGTCCTGGATAATTTCTTTTCTCTGAAGTCTACTTAGTCTGATATTAGTATAGCCACACAAGATTGTTTTCAGAAAATAGTATTTTACACACACACACACACACACACACACACACACACACACATCATTTTATTTTATTTTATTTTATGTTATGTTATTTTATGTTATGTTATGTTATTTTATGTTATGTTATTTTATTTTATTTTATGTTATGTTATGTTATTTTATTTTATGTTATGTTATTTTATTTTATTTTATTTTATGTTATGTTATTTTATTTTATGTTATTTTATTTTATTTTATTTTATGTAATTTTATTTTATTTTATTTTATTTTATTTTATTTTGACAGAGTTTCAATCTTGTTGCCCCGGCTGGTGCAGTGGTGTGATCTCAGCTCACTGCAACCTCTGCCTCCCGGGTTCAAGCGATTTTCCCACCTCAGCCTCCCGAGTAGCTGAGACTACAGGCATACGCCACCGTGCCCAGCTAATGTTTTTTGTATTTAGTAGAGATGGGTTTCACCATGTTGGCCAGGCTAGTTTCAAACTCCTGATCTCAGGTAATCCACCCACCTTGGCCTCCCAAAGTGCTGGGATTACAGGCATGAGCCACTGTGCCCAGCCCATATATATCCATTTATTTCTTTTATTTATTTTTTTGAGACAGAGTCTCTCTATGTTGCCCAGACTGGAGTGCAGTAGTGTAATCTCGGCTCAGTGCAACCTCTGCCTCCTGGGGTCAAGCGATTCTCCTGCCTCAGCCTCCTGAGTAGCTGGGATTACAGGCATGCACCACCGCGCCCAGCTAATTTTTGCATTTTTAGTAGAGATGGGGTTTCACCATGTTGGCCAGGATGGTCTTGCTCTCTTGACCTCGTGATCCGCCTCCCAAAGTGTTGGGATTACAGGCGTGAGCCACCGAGCCCGCCCATTTATTTTTTTTAAATCAACTTTACATTGGAGCAATTTTAGATTTACGGAAAAATTGGCAAGATACTTGACAGTTCCCATAGTACCCCCCAAACACAGTTTTTCTTATTATTAGAGTCATACATTAGTATGGTAGATTTGATACACTTAATGAGCCCATATGTTGCATAATTATTAATAGCTCTAACTTATTCAGATTTCCTTTGTTTTAACTTCTGTCTGTGTTGTTGTCACAGGATCGAATCCAGGATACAACACTGTGTTCCGTTACCATGTCTCCCAGGCTCATTTTGGACAGCCTCTTGGACAATTATTGTTCTTTCACTTAAAAAATTTTTTTCATTTTAAAATGAAAATTGTATTGATAATTGTAGATTAAAATGCAGTTGGAAGAAGCACGACAGAGAAATACTTTGTATACTCTGCCCAGTTTCCTCCAGTGTAACATTTTGCTGACTTTTTGCCCATCAGTCTCACTTGAAGAAGGACCAATCAAATGGAAAATAACGTGGGTGGATGTGAGTGAAGGATTTGGTGGGGTGCAGCCATGGCTGCTGAGGGCAGGGTTCAAAGTCTTTCTTTTGGTTGCTGGGACAGAGAAGAGGAAGACAGTATATAATGTGTGGGGGTGAGGGTGGGGCAGGTGGTAGGTATGTGGTGTTCTTGACAATGATGCAAGCCACTCATCTCCTTCAGATTTCCCCAGTTTACCTGTATGCATCAGTGTGACTGTGTGTATATGTGAGTGTGTAAGTTACATACAATTTTATTGTCTTTCTAGGTTCATACATGCACAGAGTCAAGATACAAAAGGGTGTCACAGCACAAGGGTTTCTTATGTTTCCCTTTTATAATCCTACCCACTTCCTCCCCTCACATTCCGAACTTCTGACATTAGTACTTCTACAGCAGGATTCTGGCAATACATTTGGGCAATTTTCTTTCATCTGAGAGTGTCTACAATTCAGTCTCATTCCTGAAGAATACTTTTCCTGAATATAGGTTCTGAATTGGCAGTATTTTTCCTTCAACACTTTTAACCAAAACTGTTTCTCTTCCCTCTGGCCTTCCTGGTTTTTGGTGTGAAATCCAGGGCAAACTAAATAATGCATTATTTTTCTCTGGCTGCTTTTCAGACCATTTCCTCTGTGTTTATTTTTCAACAGTTTTATTAGGATGTGTCTAGATATGGAGTTATCTGAGATCAGCTGGTTTGGTGTTTGCTGAGCTTTTACATCTGTAGTTTTCAAATCTTTCGCTCAACTTGGGAAATTTTTCATCATTATCTCTTCAAATATATTCCACTTTCTTTTCTTGTGGGACTCCACTGACTCCATTGTTAGATTGTTATTGTGCCTAAGATTTGTAATTTTATTGCTCTATCTTCAAGTTCACCAGCTTCTTTCTGACTTCCTTGTGGTTTGATATGCAATATATTTTAAAAATTTGATTATCATATGTTTCAGTTTTAAAATTTACATTTGGTTCTTCTTTATGTCCTCTATCCCTTTGCTGGATAATTTTCCCTTTCTATTTGTTTCAAAAATGTTCACTCTTTCTTATTGGAACATGTATATTAACGGTTTTAAAGTAATTGCCAGACAATTTCAACATTTATGTCATCCTGACATGAATATCTGTTGATTGCTTTTTCTCAAGCAAGTTGAGATTTTCTTGAATCTTTTTAAGCAATGTAAGGTTTTATTGTGTCCTGGACACTTTGGATATTATGCTAGGAAACTGGATCTTGCTTATATCTTATTAGGATTGTTCATATATGTGTTCTAGTAGACATTCCACTCATTTGGGTTCAGGCTGCAGGTTCCTACTGGCCTCCTCTGGGTTTTGATTCCTATGCCAGTCCAGCTATCAGAGACTTTGCATTATATTCAGACATTTCCTGTGTGTGCACCATTTAGGGACCAGCCTGGGATCTGTGTGTCGTTTTATCCCATAGTTTAGTTCTCAAAGGCTTTGTTCTGCCAGTAAGGATCAGCTCCACATTTGTGCAGTTCCTGAGGATGGGACCAACAGTCCATAAACGAGTTTATGGAATCTTTTCTCATGCTGCTTCCTCTCCACAATCTCCCTGGTAATTTCTGATTTTCCAACAGTCCTCTTGCACCCTGAGTAACAGTTATACCTCTCTGCTGTATACTTCCTGGAGCTCACTATTCCCATGCTGTAGCTCCCACTTCTGAGCTTAAGGATCCCTGGGGTTTAGTCTGGGGAATATTAAAGAAAAAATAGGAAACTCTCCACCAGCTTTGTGGTATTTGGAATTTTGGTCTACTTTCTCAATCTGCCAGCTACCCTTTACTATTTATTTATTTTAGTTAAAAACACATTACATGAAATTTACCATCTTAACCATACATAATTAAGTGTATAGTTCAGCAGTGTTAAGTATGTTTACATAAGTATGCAACAATCTCCACAAGTTTTCATCATGCAAATCTAAAGCTCTGTACCTATTAAACACCAAATCCCTGTTCCTCCCTCTCTGCATCCTCTGGAAATGACCATTCTACTTTCCGTCTCTAGAAATATGACTCTTTTAGATACTTTGTATAAGTAGAATCACGTAGTATTTGCCTTTTTGTGATTGGTACATTTTCCTTAGTATAATATCCTCCATGTTCATTCATATTTGAGAATGTTAACAGGATTTCTTCTTTTTTTTTGAGACAGAGTTTCGCTCCTGTTACCCAGGCTGGAGTGCAATGGCGCGAATAGGATTTCTTCTTTTTGATTTTGCAATGCATTCATCCCTGGATGGACATTTGAGTTGCTTCCACCTCTTGGCTATTGTCAATAGTATATTCAATGGGAGAGACAGACTGGAACGTGTTTGTCCCATTTTAATCAGGGGAAGAGCAGTACTGAGAATTACTGATCAAGATTTGTGGAAAAAAGAGAATTTCCCTTTATTAATCAAAACCACACAGCTCGTGGAATTGAAAATTTTCACAGGCTTGTACATTGATTATACAGATACTCAAGCCAGGCGAATATAACTTATTTTAGTACCATTTGTTTATATGTCTTCCTGGAAATATGTTCTTTTGACAACAAAAATAGTAATAGACTATTATAAAATGTATACATTTGGATGCTATATTTTGTTTGAATCCTTTCAACTTCAGGTAGAAATATGTTTTGTGACTCTGTTAAATGAATAAAGTTTCAGTTTGACTTAGTTATTAATAAAGTGTAACTTGTGATTGACAATCCTCTTTCAAGATAATAGACTTTTAAGAGGTAAACCAACTCTAGACAGAATGCACTCTTCCCCAGGGTGACACTTAGAAACATTGTTAGTAATAAAACTCCACAGTTCTTTCGGGTATAAATCACCAAGCCACGCGAATGTCATAAAATCCAACTACATTAAGGTAAACTTCCATTTTATTGAGTGGATTTACTATGTATTAGGGATTGATTCATGGCATACAACTGATCACAATAATTCGTATCTCCTTCAGCAAGTTTATGATCTCTCTTTTTTTCTCAGTAAAATACATGTATCCACTGTAACTGTCATTAAAAAACAAAACAAAACAAAACAAAACAAATTTACCTTGAAATTCATGAGGAAAAGCATCTTATTTTACCACGAAGGATTTACTTTCTTTCTAAGTGTTGCCTATTGCTCTTATGAATTGCGTACTCTTCTCTTACACTTGCTTGTTTCTGTGAGTTATTATACGTCTACCAAGGTGTGTCCTCCAGAGAGTGAAGGTCAATGTTCTGGGGCGGGCCCCTGAGGTAGCATCCAACTAAGTACAAGTAAACAGTGGGAGATAATGAGTTTAAATTAGCCCTTTTCTAGATTATCCAGGTCATTCGTTTTTCCTAAAGTATAGAAACCAGGATGATTTATCCTACTATTCAAATGACTTAAACTTTCATTGTAAGTTCTTATTTTTATCAAAGTAATACATGAAAATGGTTTAAAAACTTAAACAGTGCCACAAATTTTGGAACAAGAAACACTAATCTCTTGCCATACTACCGATTCTTCCTTTATGAGAGAAAGCAATTTTCAACTATTTTAGCTACTTACCTTTTTTTTCTTTTTAACTTAGATAACATACCTTATTAGATATTCCTTGATTCTCCTCTCCTCATGGTATCTTTATTTCTGTTGGAAGCTTTTAAAACCATTACAGATACTCAAATAGATTAATTTAAACATATTAATATTTTACTTAATTCTAGATGATGCTATTTGTATAGAGAATGAAATATGCATAATATAAAATTGATCACTTTAACCATTTTCAAGTATACAGCCTATTGCCATTAAGTACATTCCCATATTGTACAACCATCACCACCCTCCATCTCCAGGACTTTTTCATCTTCTAAAACTGAAACTCTGTACTCATACTCTTTCATTTTTAAATTTAATTATGACTTACTGATTTCTTACATGGAAGATGAAATCAGAAATAAACTCCTCTCTTGCTGCTTAGGCAGAGACTAGTAAGAGGCAGGTACAGTTTTGAGGGATCAGAATGGAAAGGGGGGTCACTGGGTGCTGGCCCTGCCCCTGTGTGAAGCTGAGAGTGAGCCCCCTCAATTCTAGGCCCTGCTGGTCTCCCTGGCATCGTTCTCTCTGGGTTGTCTATGCTGCACTCCGCCTCCCCTCCCTCACACGTGCCATTCCTAACCCCATTCTGTCAGTATAGCCATAGCATTTTTTTAAGTTAAATCAATATTTAGTCTCAGTTCTTGTAAAAATTGTTCTCATCTATGCAATCATGTGTACATATTTGTTCACATTAACATTATGTTTTTTGGGGTAATTGTATTATTTGACTATTCGATTAACATTGGAGCTTGTTTACAAATACGGCCCCCAATGAACTACACTTTTCAGTTTTCTTGCCTTTGTGTAGTCTGCCTCTTGAATCAGGGCTAGACTTTGACCAAAGAGTATAGTGGAGGTGACCTTCCTGTTTGCAGCTTCCACTCAGGTGCCTTGAAAACTCTGGAGGAAGCTGCTAGGATGAGGGATTATGACTGCCTTGAGACTACCCTCCCACCCATGGCTGTAACTGGGGGTAGCCTAAGTTACTACATGCGGAGACTGTGTGCACAGAAAGAGATGCCTGGTAGCCATGCTGTGAGGAAGCCCAAGTTAGCATGTAGAGAGGTTGTGTGAAAAGAAACAGAAGACTGGTAATTCTCTGGCTGTTTCAGGAAGCACCCAAGCACAGACAGGTGAGTGAATCATCTGGTACCTTCAGCCACTGACCCTTGGGGTGACTCCAGCCTCAGCCAATATCTGCCTGTAATCATAGTAGAGGCCCTCAAGTGAGCCCTGCCGAGCTCTGTCAACCCACAGAAGCTTCAGAGGTAACAATAAGTTATAATTTTAAACCACTGAGTTTTAGGGTTTGTTACACAGCTGTAGATAATAGAAACACTTAGAGTCTATGAATCCCAATGTGTCTATCATTCCTAAACCCTCTGATTCAACTGAAAAGCTCTTTCAAATAAAGTCGAACATATTAATTAAGCTGTCAGATTATTTTTCCCCCTTAGAGACATACATTTCTTCAAAAGCCTCTATTCCCTTCTTGATGTCACAGGCCTACTGCATTGATTCAATACTGGACATCATTCCAGTTTCATCCTGGGAATTCCCTTTTCCTCTCTCATATACTGGATCCTGGTTCCCAAAACCCATGTCTTTATCTTTCTTTTTCCAAGGACACATTACCTTGTTTTGTCTTCCTTAGGAGTAGAATTATTGTTAATTTGAAGGTTTCTTTGGCTCCCTACAATATCTCTCTTCTGAGTTTTCTATTCTTTTTTCTCTTTGTCTTCATTTCCATATTTTTTGTTAGCATTTTTGTTAAATGTTCTCCTCAGGTTCTGTTGACTCTTATTTGTTGGTTTTTATTTAAGGGTAAGGCACTAAAACATCAATCCTTAACTCTGTGGGGATGGGTGAGTTTGTAACTGCTGAACTTTTGTGCATGGCAGTAATGAGACAGGCTAGATTTTTTAATCTGCAGGTATTTCTTTCAGTTGTTTCATCACTTTTTCTTGGAGTGTGTTTTTGTATGTAGGGGTAAAATTGGTAATAAGTCTGGCTGTCAACATTTTAGAGGACACTCTGGCAGAGTAGAAGGCTGTCTTTGGTCAGGTCAATGTATTCCTCAATCTTTTGGAGGGCAGATGAAAGAATGGAGTCTAAACTGATACGGCGATAGTTCCTTATACTTTGAAATAGGATGAACCATGGATCCTGAATGAGGTAACAGAGGCATGGACCTCAGCAAATACCTGGGGAAGGTCTTGTTTTAGTGTAGTTAAAAAAATTGAAGCTACTCTTCAAATACAAGGCTAACATTAAAAAATAGAAGTTAGCTCTTTAATGAAAATCAAAGAAAGAAATAACAAATATACTTGGACAAAAATTACTTTGATGAATCAGTAAAATAAAACAATTTATCCATACATTCAGTAAACACTCATGTTGATTCAAAGACAGGCAGGGTAGCTGGGGTCCTGGTAGACTTTCTAGTCTACTGGGCTAGGCTAGGAGCCATTAAGTCAAATCTGGCAAAGAGGAGTGGGATTCCAGTTCCAGACTTTGCTCTTTATTACCTAGCAGCAAGCTTCAGGATGGGCTTAGGACCCTGAGAGTCTCATGTAAGTCTACCAATTAGCCAACAAATACTTTTTGAGCCCCATCTGTGTCCTGCCTGGAGTTAGACGTCCAGATAATAGTGATAAATACAACTATAGAATACTGCTTTTAGCCTGACCTTCAATTTTACAAAAAGGACAAATAATAACATGATTAACATGTATCTAATCGAATGACCTAGTTATGTTATCCTCAGATCATGAATATTTTTTAAAAATAAAAATATTTTAAAGTTTTTCTGTCTTTGAATGAAAAGGTCAGTTGTTTCCTAAGAAGAAACATTTATTCCTGATTTCTTGCTCTAATAGTATGCACTCACATATTGGATTGAAATTTTTGTGAAGAGGATGCATCCTTGACAAGAGCCATCCAGGCTTCAAAGCAGCCCTTTCTGCCTAGATAGACGCAGCATTTAGGAGCACAGATCAGGCTTGAAGTTCCCACTAGAAGATTATTCTCTGAAAGGCTTACGTAGTTGTTCCAGATGGCTGATCCATCACTCAGGTATTGGTTAATTTGATATGGAACTTCATTTGATATGTTCCATCTTGGCCAATTGCCTTTAAGACTTTAACAGAGAAATACTTTCAAAAGAGAAAAGATACATCTAAAATCTGATTATAAAAAGCAAACATCAAATTCAAAGAAGTATGTAGGGGAGATGCAACTTTTTTTTTTTAGAGAAGTCTCAGAACCATGCAGAGACTGCTTATAAAACTATAGGTACTGGATCCAGGAGAAAATATGTTGAACCCTCCTGCAGTATAAATGGTTTTCTTTGCCACTTTACTTTTCAGTTCATTCATGGTTGTGAAAATTTCTTTAGAAACTTGTTCTAATCAGAACTTTAGAGAATAATGGCTGTATGTGATGTCGAATGTGATATGAAGAGAAGCCAGTGTATTCTTACTGCGATGTAGAAGATTCATCATGGCCATGAGGCTGGCTTTTGGAGTCCTTCCAGAGTTCTTTGCTTGGAGGGTGGTGGCGTGGGAAAAGAGGTGGGCTGACTGTATTCAGACGTCTGTTCTCCTCAAGTTTCTGATGCACACACTTTTAAATGAGGTTTGCAGAGATGATCATTTAATTCCTGGAAGAAACGGGATAGTATATACATATCCCTTATCATTTCTACAGACTACAGCTTCTGTCCAGAGGTGTGTTTAGCCCCTATGCATAGAGGAACTGGATCTGATGCCTGTCAAGATACAGGCACTTCCATACAGTTGCCAGCACCACCTCCTACTTCTTTCTGAAAGTGCTTGCCAACCAAAGAGGAATTAGGCAGAGCCTGTACTCATTTGTCAGCCTGATGGCATGAGGTGTCACATTTATGGCTCTTGATTTCAGGATCTCTCATAGTCCACATTGGGTGAATGTATCAGGACTGTGTGGATGGATAAAAAGTCAGGAAATCTGAAATATGCTGTAGATGTAAAAATCACTTCATCAGGTACATAACTTCCTTCGAATTTATTTTTCTATTATCCACCCATGCTAGACAGCTGCTAAAGTTAATGTAATTTTTATTAAAGCAAAGCCTTCATTAGAATTTCTCTCCTTGGATTATCAGTATAGGATGGAATGCCTCTCCCACACTGGGAAGCTCCTTTCCTCTCCCTGCTGCTCTCTATCTGCTGACCTTGGCAGTGTCCCCAACTCAGCTCCAGCTCCTTCCATATGCCCTGTTCTTTCTAATCACAAGGAGGAGGATGGGACAGCAAACTTCCCATAACTCTACATTGCTTATGTAATGATACCTACACTAATCATCCCTCAATCTTAATTCAATCATCTGCCCTTGGGTTGGGGGATGGGGTTACTATGCCTGAAGTTTGGGGTTGCATGAGTCTTGGAGGGTAGGGATTGGATGTACCTGGAGGGTGGGAGTTGGGAGTGTCTGGGGGATAGAGGGATGGGTGAGCCTGGTGGGTAGGGGTGGATGAGTCTGGGTGGGTAAACAGTAAAGAGACTCTGGTCTTGGCATCCCAGATGGGGCAAGGAAAGAAACCTTGTCTTTAGTGGGGGAAATACTCCTCAGGACCAATCAAGCTTGTGGCTGAAGCTGTTCTGCAATATGAGACCTCATTGGCCAGAGACTAAGACTGTGTTATCTCTCTCTTAATTTTTCTGCTTTTGTTCTACCTACACCTTCCCTCTCTATTCTCCTTCCAGGATTTTAAGGACAAATGCAGAAGTATGTATAAGATTAATTCTCCAATGAGTTATTAAAATACTGTTTATAAATTGGGTGCAACCAATAGTTTACTGCCTTGGAGATGCTCTCATGGAAATAAATAGAACCTGAAACCATGAGTATGGCTTGGTTTATTTTTTTAGAAAAATGTAACTCAAATTCCAGATCATGTAGCTGGGACAGATTCTGCTGTTAGTCTCCTAAGGTTAGCTTGAGGATTTTCTGATCTTGGGTGGTGAAGGTGGGCATCCATTGCAAGTGAGGAGGGTGTGAGAAACTGTTCTCTCTGAAGGTTGCAGTGGTCCCATGAGCAGTTATGAGCTCTGGTCTGCTTTGCCACGGCTACCTGGTCATTCTCTGGCACAGCTGTATAGGATGTATACTGAGCGTATGTTCTGTTGATAGGTTTGAGGCCAGTGTGGGCTGGTTGAAAGAAGCACCCAGGAATGGGACCGAACTCCTGCATTTGACTAAGTGCAATCTTGTCAGTCTTGTGGAAAATCCAACACAGGTAACTTATTTGCAGTTCTGTTCACATAAAAATAATCTGCAATGTTTTCTGTTTATATCTTATTTGACTTATTTTGATTTAATAAATTAAGTTATAATTCAGTGTTAAACATTTATAAATTGTAAAATATATGGTATGCTCACCTTACTTCAAAGAAAGGCTATTCAAAAAACAAACTTCTTATTTTTTATGTGTGAGAAAACAGTTTCATCTGTGTTAGTCCATTTGTGTTGCCATAAAGGAATATCTGAGGCTGAGTAATTTACAAAGAAAAGAGGTTTATTTCGCTCACAGTTCTGTAAGCTGTACGAGGAGCATGGCACTGGCATCTGCTTCTGTTGAGAACTTCAGGAAGCTTCCACTCATGGTGAGAGGTGAAGAGGAGCCAGCGTGCAGATCACATGATGAGAGAAGAGGCAAGAGGGGGTGGGGGGAGGTGTCAGGCTCTTTTTAACCATTAGGTCTTGCAGGAATTGATAGAGCAAGAATCATTACCATGAGGATAGCACCAAGCCATTCATGAGGGATCCAGCCCATGACCCAGACACTTCCCACTTGCAACATTGGGAATTACATGTCAATATGAGACTTGGCCAAATAAAACAAACCATATTCCATCCATAGCATCACCTTACCAGCCACCCTGCACTTTATACACCTGTGGCATTGGACCCTGTGGATAACTGGAACATACATCTGCCTCTTCCCACTAGCAAGCCCTTATGTACACCATCCCAGAAGGCCATTTGTTTTCTCCTCTGCTCTGCATGTTTGAACACCATGAAAGACGCAATCCATCCTTGTCTCTTTTGTGGAGCCTTCCTGACTTCCTTTGTCACAGAGGTGCTCTCTTTGTCTTGTATTGTTCAAAGCTATATTCTGTCCATGAACACACCCTTCCTGCAGTTATATGGTGTGCTTTAAGAGATCTTAGCTGGGCACTACTAGAGAAATGCATTTTGCTCATGTTGATCCTTCATAATGAATAACAGTGCCTTTTATACAATTGTCTGTAATTTGTGGTAGTAGTGATGGTGGTGGTGGAAAGAATGAACCCAAAACTCTTACGAAGCCATTTTTTGACATATCTATTATACATTGAAAAATGCTGGTGTTGACAGTATTCCCAGCTGGAGGCCAGAAAAGAGCTTACCTTGCTTCAGTAAAAAATAGAATAATCATCTCTGGGTAGGACTTTCAGATTTTAAAAGGAATTTCCTGTTATTTTAACCAGATTCTGATGCCAATTATAGCTGACGTGTGCTTAGAGAGACTCAGCAGTGGGAGGTCTTTCTGCTATCCTCTCAGGGGACCTCCTCCCGGGACAATATCAGTTCTTTGTGGTGAGTGATGCAAAATAGGCCTCCAGAGCATATCCCTACCCTCAGTCAAGAGTGCTCAGCCTTCCTGGACAAAAGAACACGTATAAGCCATCAGCCCAGCCTGGCCATCTGGGAGAGAGAGGACTGAACATTGCTGTGCATGTTTGAAACTCTTCTCTAGGGTTTCCCTGTGCATGTGCCTTGCCCATTAGGTCTTCAGTCTCCTAAAACGCAGCCCCTACTTCTCTCACCTTGGTTCAAGTACTTCCTGATCTATGACTTAAAGCATTTTTTTGACTTGGTCCTCTTGTCTACCTAGATTTCTGATATCTGATGCTCCTAACACATATACTAGAAACCCAGAATTAGGATTCATATACTTGCCCTCATAAAGGCATGGCTCTGGCCATCTGAACCAATTCCTTCTCACCTCAGACAACACTCAGCCCTCTAACAACCCATGCATCTCAGAGGCCTTGCCTCACTCAGCATCCTGTCCAAATTTACCAACACACAAATGTGCTTCCACCTTGGATTGTCATGACTAAGTCATTGGAACTTTATGATTGCAAAACAGATATGCAAATAAATGCAAATTGAACAGCATCTGCTGAATCTCTAGGGTACTCATCATTACATAAATGACCAAGGTATTGACTCAAAACGAGAAGATGTCTGTCACAGTCAAGAAGACATAAAACAAAATCCATGCCCCAAAGGAAAGTAATATAACTATAGATATATAGGAGGGAAGCAACGGAAAATCTCATTAGTTAAATATTGTTTTTTATCTAATGATGCAAGTGAACAGTAGCAGGATTCCAAGGGGAGGCAGGATAAGTAGAGAAGCTGATAGTTTTGTTGATTCTTACATATACTTTTTTCATATATAACCAGCTGTGTTTTTGTTTATTTTTCAGTACTTACATACATTCTCTCAAAGCTACTGACAAACAGCCCAACTGTATTACAGGCAAAACTACACAATCTCTATGAGTCTTTATATTGGCTTTGTTGACAGGTAGTGGATAGCATTTCAACTACTGGCCATCTCCAAAGAGCAGGTGCCAAGTATTCAGTGGCATGTGCTATGTAGCTACTGGGGGTGGAAGAGCTCAGCACACCTGTAAGCTGTTCCAGGAAGCTCCTTCAGAATCATTCAGTGAGCTCCCTGGAAAAGTTAACCTTTGCTTTTTATCTACATGGATGCCATACAACTTGCTTTTTACATCAGGGAAAAAAAGGAGAGAGTCAAAAAGCATAACTGGCAAAGTACCAGTCCAGATTCATGAAATGCAGGCAATCTCTAATATACTGAAGTTGTAATAGCAATAAAATATGACATCCTGGCAATCTGTGGTAGGTGATTCAAATCCATACATGAGCAAGTCTCTAGGGAAAAGGTTGGACATAGTGGCTTGGGCTTGTAATTCCAGCTATTCAGGAGACTGAGGCAGGAGGATTGCTTGAGGCTAGGAGTTCAAGACTAGACTAGGCAACATAGTGAAACCCTATCTCTACATAAAAAGCTTTTTTAAAAAATACAGGCTGCTGTGAGCTATGACCACACCAGTGTTTTCCAGCTTGGGCAACAGAAGGAGAGAACCTGTCGCTAAAAATAGAAAGAAAGAAAGATAGATAGATAGATAGATATAAAAATAAATTAGAGAACAGGAAATAGCTGTGGTTTCCTGTTTGATTCAGTTTCACCTCTTTACAAAATGCTTAGCTACATTTTCCTATGTCCTCACATATCAGTGCACCTGCCTCAGTCATTTCATTAAAATGCTTTTATGTCTAACTAAACATCCTCCTTTATTTACTGTTCTCTTTCCTTTATTGCAACCAGCACACACAGAGATCTAGCATTGATATCCACCTGCCAAGTAATTTAAATGTGCAATTTGTAAATGGGTGCTTTGTACATTCAAAGGACTAATTGGCAATGAGAACTGCTGGAAATCATAAAAGAAAAGACTCATTGATTATGCTGTAATATTACTGAAATTGGAGGTAGGAATTTTAAATCTTTATGGAAGCAAAAGAACTATCCTTTCTATGATAACTTAAAGCCCTCAGGCATTCTACTTTTCACAAAGATGTAGACACTGAAGTCTGAAGATAATTGCAGTCAGGCCCTTTCTCAATGTTTATTTATCAAAGCTTATATAAATTGTACAAATTGTCCTACAATTTTGGTTTATCTTTTACTATTTTCCAAATGGTACTGCATAGAAATAATATACTAATGCTCTAAGGAAACTTATTTAATTATGAAGTATTTTATTTTAATTTTCTAATAACTATAGCAGAATTCATGTGGTTACACTATTGGTGAATAAAACAGAGTGAATATTGGCAGAAGACATTTTCTGATAAATTATACAGAATAATCTGTAAATGGCATACTTTAGGAAATAGTTATGCACATAAGAAACTGGATATAGTTTTAAGTGCTAACATAAATGTTTTTTAACCGTTTACTCTCTTTTACCCAATAACCCTGAAATGGATCCAATTTTCCCATAGAACTAATATTTATTATTTCTTTTGAATAAACATAGAAATTGACCCTCCCAGTCTTGAATCTTTAGAAAGTTACATTTGTCTTATCTGAGTTCCTTTCCCAGGAAACCAACAATCAGGCCTCCCAAATAGTATCATGGAACTAAAACTCACCAGATCACTGCATCTGGACAATAAGACATCAGCGCCTTCACCCACCATAATTGCCTAAGTACCTGCTTCCTGTTGACCAGTTCCTCTTCCTTACCCCTCCCTAATTCCTGTTTTCCTGCCTGTAGTTACATTTCTTCTCTGCTATAAAAGTCCCTAATTTTAGTCTGTCAGGGAGATGGAATTGAGATTGAGCTCCCATCTCATTGGCTGTAGCACCCAATTAAAGCTTTCTTCTCTGGCAATACTCATTGTCTCAGTCATTGGCTTCCTGTGTGTCAAGGAGCAGGACCTAGACAGAACCCCTGGTGTTTTGGTAACAACCCTGCCCAATTCAAGCACCTGTACAGAAAGGGACATGGCCCTTGAATTTTAATTGTCTCAGCTGCATCAAATTAAAATATAACATTTACAACTTTTCAATTAAAATTAAATCTGTTTCCCAGGTGTAATACAGAAGGGTTTAAGGTAAATATATTTTTCAGAACACCCCCATGGTCATGGATTTTAAAGCCACAGCTGTTCCCCTAACATAGATACCTTGCTTGCCACCTATAGAGGAGAGGCTCAAAGAGTGAGGTGAGGTGTTTTGAAAGACCCTGTCTTCAGCCCACTGACCTGGAGAGAGCTCCATAATTTTAAGGATGAATAAAGTGGTCAAGAAAGACTAAAAAATCTATTTACAAACTGTGTATATTGTTAGAGGATAGAAAGATCAGGTAGCACAATATAGAGGACAAAGAAGTATTAAAATAAAATACAGATGTCCCTTAGTATTTGTGAGAGATTGGGTCTAGGGCCCCTGCAGATACCAAAATCTATGAATGCTCAAATCCCTCTATAAAATACTGTACTATTTGCATATAGCCTATGCACATCTTGTATACTTTAAATCATTTCTATAATAATCAATACAGGGTAAATGCTATCTAAATTGTTGTTATTCCGTATTGATTAGGGAATAATGACAAGGGAAAAGTCTATACATGTTCAGCACAGATGCAATTTTTGGGGAAGTTATTTCCATCTATGGTTGATTGAATCCACAGATGCAAAACCACCAACAGGAAGGGACAATTATGCCAGTATATGGCATATCTGCCACTCTAACTACCAGTGTCTCTTATTTAGGAAACACACATTGACTGTTTTAAATATCCAATGTCCGTGTCTCATAGATGAGTCCATGCCCTTGGCAAAGGTGAAAGGCGTCGGAAGACAGAGAATGCTGGTTCTGTCCCTGACCACTCATGTCCTCTTCTACTGTGAGGATGGACAGACATCAATAACGGTGTTACCACTTTTGGAATTTTCATCTATAGATATGTCACTGAATTGCATTGGGCTTCATTCCACCAGAAGTTTATATTTTGCTTTTTAAATTTTTGATATCACTTACATTTTTTTGCAACAGTCAGTAAAACCTTTTTTTTTTTTTTTTTTTTGAGACGGAGTTTCGCTCTTGTTGCCCAGGCTGGAGTGCAATGGCGCGATCTCGGCTCACCGCAACCTCCGCCTCCTGGGTTCAAGCAATTCTCCTGCCTCAGCCTCCTGAGTAGCTGGGACTACAGGCGCACGCCACCACGCCCAGCTAATTTTTGTATTTTTAGTAGAGACGAGGTTTCACCACGTTGACCAGGATGGTCTCG
>PVKV010031825.1:0-20555 GCA_004027835.1 Alouatta palliata | reverse complement strand
TGGAGAGTGTGTGTGTGTGTGTGTGTGTGTGTCCTCTATGATGGAGAGTGTGTGTGTGTGTGTGCCTGTGTGTATGCATACCCTATGAGAGAGAGAGAGAGAGAATGTGTGTGTCCTCTATGATGGAGAGAGCGTGTGTCTGTGTGTGCATGTGTGTATGCATACCCTATGATGGAGAGAGAGAGTGTGTGTGTGTGTGTGTGTGTGTGTGTGTGTGTGTCCTCTATGATAGAAGGGCGTCCTGCCCAGGGTTGGTTCCCATCTTGTGCCCTGAGCTGCCAAGTTAGGTTCTGGCCGCCTTTGACCCTAAACTGGAAATAAGCAGGCTGAAAAATGAGTAAATACAAATTACTGCAAAATAAAAATGCGTAAGTGTATGATACTCATACAGATGCACAACAAACAGCATGGTATGAAAGCGCTCAGCAAGGCTGCCAGATTGGTTACTGTTTTTGAACTGCATGGTGACAGGAGGTGCTCCTTACAATTTCAGCTTCACATTTACTCCTTGATTTAACCCACCTCCACTATGACCACCATCACTCACTGAGATTCACCAAAAACTGGGCAAACAATTACGTGTTTCTATTAATCTTTTCCTAAACGTATCTATAAGGTCACATTTATTCTAATGTTTAAAATTAGAAGTGCTTGGGGTCTTCATTTACAAGTTTGGTGATCAGGAATATGCCAGAGGAACTTAACACTTGTTTATATCAATTTGCCTATACTAAAATTAGTTTCATTACACTTTGTTTCACTTCAAGTCAGTTTCCAAGAACCTATTGAGGATGTTAAGCAAGGACTGACTTACACGCAACCATATCAATACATGTACTAAATGTAAATGGCGTAAACACTTGAGCTGCTGAAAGGCAGAGATTATAAGACTGAAATTAAAAAGATGCAACTATGCTGTTTATGCTAAGAGATACACATTAAACAAACAGATAGGTTAAAAATAATAGGATGGGAAAATACATAGCATGCAAACAATAATCAGAAGCTAGCATGACTATATTATGATTTTAGAACAAGTAATATTACTGGAAATAATGGAGGATATTTTATAAAAGGGTCAATTCATTACGAAGCTATAACAATGTATATGTATCTAATATCACAGCTTCAAAATACATGAAGCAGAAGCTAACAACTGGAAGGAGAAATAGACAAAAGCAGAATTACAGTTGGAGATTTTATACACATGGTCCCAACTTCTAAAGATCAGACTTACGATGGTGCAAAAATGATACGCATTCAGTATACTCCCCGATGATGGGCTACATCGGGGTCAACTGTCAGCTGATTGTAAGTCTTACACTTTCAACTTACAATATTTGCAGTTTACCGTGGGTTTACTGAAGCATAACACCATCATGAGTTGAGGAGCATCTGTATTCCCTTCTCAACTGACAGCACAAGCAGACAGAAAATCATCAGGGATACAGGAAATCTGAACGACGCTACCAACCAATCCAACCTAATTAACGTTTACAGAATACCATAACCAACAACTGTAGAATACACAGAAGTGCATATGAAAAAATCACCGAGATCATATGTCGTGTCAGAAAACAAGTCTCAATCCATTAAAAAGATTGAAACCAGACTAAGTTCTCTAACCACAGCAGAATAAGAAAATCAGGAAAATCCTAACTATTTGGAAATCAAGACACACTTATACGTAACTCATGGGAAAAGAAGAAGAAAATGCAAGGAAGAATAATCACAATAATACAGCAGGAATAAATTCAGCATCTTGAATATCTCAAGATCAAAGAGAGTAAGAATTTTTTTTTTTCTTTTGGCAGAGTCTGTCACCCAAGCTGGAGTGTAGTGGTATGATTTCAGCTCACTGTAACCTCCACTTCCTGGGTCAAGCAATTCTCATGCCTCAGCCTCCTGAGTAGTTGAGACTACAGGCATGCACCACCTTGCCTGGTTAATTTTTGTATTTTTAGTAGAAATGGGGTTTCACCATGTTGGCCAGGCTGGTCTTGAACTCCTGACCTCAAGTGATCCACCTACCTTGGCCTCCCAAAGTGCTGGGATTACAGCCGTATGCTACCTCACCTGGCCCAAGATCAATAAGAATTTAAACTCACAAACGGACAAAGAAGATGAGAGTAAAAACAAATAGTAGGCCGGGCACAGTGGCTCATGCCTGTAATCCCAGCTACTCGGGAGGCTGAGGCAGGAGAACTGCTTGAACCCAGGAGGTGGAGGCTGCAGTGGGCCGAGATTGTCCACTACACTCCAGCTTGGGCGACAGAGTGAGACTCCAACTCAAAGAAAAAAAAAACCGAAAACTAAAAAACAAATAGTAAGCTATCTGACATGACAAAAGAGCGGGACTTTACAATAGGTTAACATAGGCCAGGTGTGGTGGCCCACACCTGTAATCCCAGCAATTTGGGAGGCTGAGGTGGGTGGATCACTTGAGGTCAGGAGTTCAAGACCAGCCTGACTAACATGGGGGAAACCCCATCTCTACTAAAAAACAAAAACAAAAACAAAAACAAAATTAGCCAGATGTGGTGGTGCAAGCTTGTCGTCCCAGCTGCTTGGGAGACTGAGGCAGAAGAATTGCTTGAACCTGTGAGGTAGAGGTAGCAGTGAGCTGAGATTGTGTCACTGCACTCCAGCCTGGGCAACAGAGCAAGACTCTGTGTCAAATAAAGAAATAAAAACATAAAAACCCAATAGCTTAACATAGAAGGCTGTCAGGTTAGAAGCATGTTGCCAATATCTGTTACTCCTCTCAAAGGGGCTGTCAGCTAGGGGAGGGTGCTCCCTCCATGGTGCTCAGAAGAAGCCACTGGCATCCCAAAAGAGAGCCACCATCTGGGTGTGCCCTACTTGCAAGGTGTCAACAGATGGCCGATGAGTATGACCAGAGGAGCAGTTCCGACCAAGAGAGAACCTCAGCCTCACCTGATTAAGAGAGGATACCCTTTCCCTTCTGTTTTCTCTCTACCCCGATACAACCGAAGGAGCTAGCACCTAAGAGAGGGGAGGGAAGTGGGGCAAAAGAACAGACCCCTTTCCAGTCAGACTTGCAGAGCCACAGGCAATGGGAAAGAAGTAAAGACTGAGGTGGTGGCCAGGTGTGGTGGCTCACGCCTGTAATCCCAACACTTTGGGAGGCTAAGGCGGGGGGATCACCTGAGGTCAGGAGTTCAAGACCAGTCTGGCCAACATGGTGAAACTCTCTCTACTAAAAGTACAAAAATCAGCCAGGTGTGGTGACGGGCGCCTGTAGTCCCAGCTACTCGGGAGGCTGAGCAGGAGAATCGCTTGAACTCAGGAGGCGGAGGTTGCAGTGAGCAGAGATCACGTCATTGCACTCCAGCCTGGGCAACAAGAGCAAAACTCCATCTTGGAGGGTGGGAAAAAGACATGAGAGGAAAAAACAAAATGATATGGTATCACACGCCTCATACGTACAGTGAAGCTGCTGACAGAACTCACAGAACTAATACGAAATTATCAAAAATAACTAAAAAACATCGGAAAGGTGTTTGGTTACAGAGAAGCAAACAGGCAATTTAGAAAGGACACCTCAGTCTGTGAACATGGGAGCAGAGTTGGTCAGGGACCTGCTAATGCCAGCCATGAGATGCCATTTGTGACGCAGCAATCTGGCAAATATTAAAAAGTCTAGCAATCCAAATGATGGCAAAGCGACAAAATGGAATCTCAGACACACCAAGGGCAAACTGGTGCCACTGGAGAGGTCAGCTTAGCACTACCTAGTTCAGGCAAAGACCCACCCATCACAACCAGTGACAGGACTTCGACAATTGCAGAAAAGTCAGGCTAAGGATCAACTCCACTACCATGCTCCTGTCTGGCTCGTCTATCAATCCCATCTCTACCTACCTACCTACTAGTCACCGTTAAAACTCTTGCCATATCCTGACAGGATGGAATGCTATCCGGTCACTTCTTAAAAATGAGGTAGCTCTTTTGTGTTAATTTAGAAAACACCCAAAATGTAATGAAAACATATTATAGTGCAAAATGTATCATTCTTTTTTGTGGGCAAGTTACACATATACTCGCATTCTTGAATATTAAAAAAAAAAACAAAAACACTTCCGGAAGGCTACATCTGAAGCATCGACAGAAGTCACCTCTGGAGAGGAGGCTTAGGGGCTGGGGATAATTTTACCGTCCTGCCCTCGCCACTTCCGTTTAAACTATCAGCATGTGGTATTTTTATAATTCAAAATTCAGCACTACCAAGAAATTGGAGGGTGGGTACAGGAACAGCAGAAGATGCTCATTGTCGAGCCTGGGTAATGACACGTGAGCAGTGATCACTTTTTTTTTTTTTTTTACCTTTGGAAAATGTCCATAATGACAAGTTTAATAATAATCAAGTGAAAAAAGAAAGACAGCTTCAATCTAGGTTGTGTTCCATGAAATGACTTTAGAAATAAACCCTAGAATCAATGTTCTGCAGGCATGAATGCAGGTGGGTGGAGATGAACTTCAAGCTCCCTTCAGACAAAGGGATCCCACGAGGTTCAGGTACCTGAAGTTTCAAATCAGAGACAATAAAAAGTAACATTTTAGGATAAACGAGAACACACCAACATAGGAGAGCTCAGCTCACATTTCATTTTGAAAACCCAATGCACATAGCACACAGAGGCGCAAAGTCAGAAAAAAGCTGTATCCGTGGCTCAAGGAGAAATAAGCTCGGAGATCGACAAAGACAATGGCAGTTGGGCTGAGGCAGGGAACACAGACAAAGGTGCACAGCCGACTCCAGCTGAATCCCTTCATACGAGCCAGGCTGCTTCCAGGGCAGGCGGGCCCCAGGCCGCGGGAAAAGGCACAGGGACCATGAACCAGAAACCTAAGCAGTGGTGTCACCATAATCGCACAACGTAATGAGCTGTAATCAAAGAAGGGTGTGAAATGTAACAGAGAAGACAGAGCTTCCGTTCCCACGGTGGCGGTGGGGGTCGCATGCCAGCCCTGCCTGGCAGCCCCAGCCTCAGGCACCTCCCCGTACCCTGCAACGGGGAACTAAGGTAAACTCAGCCATGAACATCATCCAGTGAGAAGACTCTGGAACCTTTCATGAGTCACTCAGCCCTTCGAAAACACTGATGAAAGTTATGGCTACCTCTTCAAAATCCCAGCAGACGAACCACGGCTGTACATAGTAAATGTGGAGTTTGGAAGACCTTCCAGCAACCATTCACCTGCTTCCCCTTCCCAAAATGCATTACTCAGCCAATCTTAAGAATCTAATCTGGATATCTCCAATAATTCCAACTGAGGGGAAACATTTTTTGTGGAGCCCTCGCCCCTTGGGACTCTGCTGTGACACCCCGGCCAGCCCGCAAGGCAGGGGTCCTCTGGCCTGCTGGGTCCTCCACCGGCCCCTTCCATTCCTGCCAGGCGGCTGCTCCGAGCCCACCCTTGCCATGGGGCCTCCCTGACCTGCTTCTCCCCACCCACCCCTTGGCCCACGCTCTCTGGCAGCCACTCCATGCTGACTACTACACCTCCTGCAACCGCCCTCGTGGTCCTCCCGGCCAGCTCTCTGCTCCTCCCTCGGCCACATCCCTCTGCAGGGAGTGAGGTTACTTCGGCTGGCCACCTAGTCCTGTGAGGATGTGCCTGGAGCTGGGCGGAGCCCACCCTTTCCAGGCTTACATGGAACCAGAGCACTTGCAGGCACCTCCCGCTGTTGGGGTGGGCCAGGCCTCACAGCGTGGCTCTGCCGCACTTCCTCTGACAACCGCAGCTTGCCGCCACCAGCTGCCACTCTGCTGTGATATACTGTCAAAGAGGGGTCAAAGTGCCACCCCAACTGCCACCTTTGTTTAAAAACAAGGTTTAGGGAGGCCAAGGCAGGAGGATTGCTTGAGGCCAGGAATCTGAGACCAGCCTGGCCAACATGGTGAAACCCCATTTCTACTAAAAATACAAAAATTAGCTGGGTGTGGTGGCAGGCACCTGTAATCCCAGCTTCTTGGGATGCTGAGGCAGGAGAATTGCTTGAATCCAGGAGGCAGAGGCTGCAGTGAGCTGAGATCGTGCCACTGTGCTCCAGCCCGGGTGACAGAACGAGAGGTTGTCTTAAAAAAAAAAAAAAAAAAAAAAAGAAAGAAATACTGTGATAATTACCAAAATATGAATCAGAGAAATAAATTCAGCACATGCTGTTGGAAAAATGGCACCAATGGACTTGCCTGATGCGGGGTTGGACCAAACCTAGCATCTGCTAACAATATAAACAATGCAGCAACCCTGAAGGGGATAAAGAAAGAGCAGAAAGATGAGGTGAGCTGTGTCATCAGGCCCCAGCCACCAGAAGGGCGCACAAGAAAGACGGCTGTCAGCATGATCTCATCGCCTGGGATGGAAAGGATTACACTGGGAATGCTGGGGGTGCAGAGTGCCGAGTTATCTCGGCATTAGCAAGATGTGTAGTCCCCCACAGATGCTGATCTGTAAGAGGGTATGAGAGACAGGAAAACGCCCCCCAAGATGTCCTTGTTCTAATTCCTGGAAGCCATGAATATGTTACCAAACACGGCAGAAGGGATTCTGTGGTTAAATGAAGGATCTTGAGCTGAGCGACTATCTTGGCTGGCCCTATGTAATCAGATCCTTGTAAGAGGCAGGAGGATCAAAAAAAAAAAAGAGAGCCAAAATGACAGAAGCAGAGGGGAGAGAGGAGCTAAGAGAATGAGAGACTAACAGAGGGGGTGAGAGGGAGAGACAGGGAGGGAGGGAGAGAGAAACATTTGAAGATATCATGCTGCTGTTTGTGAAGACAGAGGAAGGGGCCACTAGCCAAGAGACGCAGGCAGCCTCTCCAGGCCATTTCTTAGAGAAGCAAAAGGAAGTTACTGCAGGTTTGCTCAGGTTCATAGCCATGATACTCAGCTCACCAAAAAAATGAAGCTCTACGCCCTTGGGATGCCGAACATCCTGGCGATGGCCCTCGGTCTGCCTCTTGCTGTCTTTTCTGTCTGGACAGATGCCGACAATGACTGCTGCGGGTGCTCCACGCTGACGGTGCAGACCGCATTCTTCTCACCCTGTGAACGTCTGACCGTCCTCTCAGCTAGAGAGACCTTCTGCTCAGAGCTCTTCACTTCTTTTATCTATTAGATTTGAAAAAGCTTCTCTGGGTTTCTGAACCTCTGGGGCTCACCCCAGTTCATCTTGGCTTCACCCTGGGTCAGTGGCTACTCAGGAGCGCAGGGGAGCATCTAAAATATGATAGTCAAAAACAGCCACAACCGAAAGTCCTGAGGGCACGATCAGCATCGGCAGAACAGGGGCCAGCCGGCAAAGCTGGCGGGGACTCCTGCTCTCCCCAGAAGGCACAAGGCACTGGCTTGATGTCACAATTCCCTACTGCTCAGGTTCACTTCTTTCACTCACTGCCTGTATGCTTAATTATCCAAGGTTGGTGTTTTAGATTATGCATGCTTGCAGGCAGGTGTACGCACCTAACAAACCCAGGAAATTAAAAACAGACTGAGCCAGTATCTGACAGTCTTAACGAAGCACAACCTAAACAACGCCACAGTAACTAAGATGTGACTGCTCCATGGCTGGGTGTGGTGGCTCACGCCTATAATCCCAGCACTCTGGGAGGCCGAGGCAGGAGGATCACTTGAGGCCAGGAGTTTGAGACCAGCCTAGGAAACATAATGAGACCCCATCTCTACAAAATAAAAAGAAATCAGCAGGGCATGCTGGCACACGCTTGTAGTCCCAGCTACCTGAGAAGCTGAGCAGGACCGCCTGCGCCTAGGAGGCTGCAGTGAGCTATAATCGCACCACTACACTCTAGCCTGGGTAACACAGGAGGTCTTGTTTCTCCCTTAAAATAACAAAGTGCTTCAGCTTCACCCTACAGACAATGAAACCAAGGCCCAGAGAGGCGAAATGACTTGGCTAATGTCACAGCAAGCGATAAAACTGAGGATCTGAATTTCTATCTTTCAAACCCGCAATGAATCGTAAAGGAGACTTCCATGATTGGGGAAGATCAGCAAAAGGAACCCGGTTATCTCCAGGAATTTAGCTCAGCAGCTCTCATTCATATCTCACCCGCAAAGAACACAGAATCCACAGCAGTAAATCTTAGCAGGAAGCAGGGTTAGGCCCGTTACAGCTGCCAAGAGAGGATGTGGAGAGGGGTGAAGGGCCAAAGCTACCCTCCCAGGGGAAATGCCTTCCCCAGGAACGGGCATGATGAAAAGGCAGCCACCGAAGTCAAGGTATTTATAGCCACACAACAAAGGGATGACTTCAGGGACACCTCCAGAGCTGGGAGAAAAGGCATTTCACAGATGCCCAGAAGATTAAGAGCCCAGGTCTCACAGTCTGCCTGGAACACGGCATGGCCTTCATCTGACAAGAGAATGTCTTCCGCCTAGATGCCCTGCAGAAAATGCAATGCCATTTTGATGAGGGAAAAAAAAAAAAGAGGCACAGGGAAGGAGAATCAGAAAAATTAATTACAAAAATCACCAGGCATGGTGGCTCACGCCTGTAATCCCTGCACTTTGGGAGGCTGAGGTCGGAAGTTTGAGACCAGCCTGGCCAACACAGTGAAACCCTGTCTCTACCAAAAGTACAAAAATTAGCTGGGTGTGGTGACTCACGACTATAGTCCCAGCTACTCGGGATGCTGAGGAAGGAGATTGAATCCAGGACTCGAAGGCTGCAGTGAGTTGAGATCGTGCCACTGTACTCCAGTCTCGGTGACAAAACGAGACTCCGTCTCAAAAAAAAAAAAAAAAAAAAAAGAGAGAAAAAGAAAAAAAAAAAGGCCAGGCCAGGCACGGTGGCTCATGCCTGTAATCCCAGCACTTTGGGAGGCTGAGGTGGGTGGATCACCTGAGGTTGGGAGTTCAAGACCAGCCTAACCAACATGGAGAAATCCCGTCTCTACTAAAAATACAAAAAATTAGCCCGGCATGGTGGTGCATGCCTGTAATCCCAGCTACTTGGGAGGCTGAGACAGGAGAATCGCTTGAACCCAGGAGGCGGAGGTTGCGGTGAGCCAAAATCATGCCATTGCTCTCCAGCCTGTCTCAAAAAGAAAAAAGAAAAAAGAAAAAAAGTTAATTACAAAATTATATTTAAGCAAGACTTTATTTAGGACTCAGAAGAGTCTCACTGGATGCACGAAGTAACTTTTAGACACTCAGCACTAGATAGTTCTTAATCTCTTCGGGAAGAAGGGGATCAAACAGCCTCCCTGCCTAGGTCCAGTCACATACTGTGAGGATGATGATCTGCTCCTGCAGTTTCCTGAAACTGAGCAGGACAGCTGGGGCACAGGAAGGCTATTTTGGAACCAGGGAACCTCTGGCCCCAGAAGCCTCCTGTGGCCTCGGCGCTGGCACCGGGCTGAGGGTCCGCTGCTCCAGGGCTCGCCGCAGGCCAGCTCTGAACCAGGATCAAACCCCAGAATCTCAACCGACAGGGCTGTGCCCGCCACAGCCTGGCCTTTACTTCCACTGGGGCCTCCTGGGAGCTGCTCTGACTTTCCAGAAAACATTGTTTTTAGTCTGTTAAAATCTCTTTCCCCAAGGCTGGCCAAGCAGCAGGGCTCAGTCCTCTACAGCCCAAAGGCTTCAGCTTCTCTTAAATGGGGAAAGCAGAGGAGAGGGGAATTTCCTTAACATCTGAGAGAAGGATAAAAATGCATGGCCACTCCAGGGTCACCCGCCACCTGAATAAAGCAGCTGAATGTGTTTAAGGCATAGGCATCATCTGGGGGCATAACATTTCAAATCCAATGAAAACACTCAGTTGTTTATACACACGGAGGCCTCCTCAGGGAAAGGGTCCTGATTCTCTAAGGTTTACTCCTTCCCCAGTCTGAGACGGAAATGATCATTTCTTCCTCACAAGAATGTCAGAAAGGTTAAATGGTTTACAGACACGATAAAGCACTACAGACGTGGAGTGACACTTCCACTCTGGGACCACATGGGATTCTAGTAACATGCCAGTATCTCTTGAGCTGGACGTCGTTTTGCTGTTAAGGGGTCTGGGGCCAGAGAGAAGCGGGTGGACTGTGACGTAGGCAGAAATATTTGGTCTCTATCCACTTTGTGGCACACCGGTCCTAAAACCCCCAGAATCTCTGAAATGATGGGCGTTTCTCTGCATGCTAATGGCATGAGTGGTGGCTGGGGATTCTTGGACAGCCTCAGAATGGGGGCTGGTTGCCAACGGAACCAGGGAGGGGCTGAAGCAGCTTTCACTTGGCAATCACCAATGGCCAACCATTCAATCAATCGCGCCAGAAAGAACAGGGCTCAGAGAGCTTCAGGGTTGCTGACCACGTGTGGGTGCTGGTGCATCCTGTCCCTCACACCTGTCCTGTGCACCTTCCCACTGGCTCATCTGTATCCCTTTTTTTCGAGACAGGGTCTCACTCTGTCACCCAGACTGGAGTGCAGTGGCACCATCTACAGGCTCGACTTCCCAGTGAGCCTCCCACGTAGCTGGGACTACAGGCATACGCCACCACATCCAGCTAATTTTTGCATTTTTGGTAGAGAAGGAGTTTCACCATGTTGCCGAGGCTGGTCTTGAACTCCTGACCTCAAGCAATCTGCCCACCTTTGCCTCCCAAAATGCTGGAATTACAGGTCTGAGCCACCATGTCTGGCCCATCTGTATCCTTTTAAAAACCTCTGTAATTAACTAGTGACTGTAAGTAGGTGTTTTTGAGTTCTGAACGCCATATTCCAGATGACTCAACCCAAAGGAACAGGCGTGGGAACCTCTGATGTATATGCAGTTACTAAGAAGCACAGGTGAAAACCTGTAACCGTGACTGGAGTCTGCGCTGGGGACAGTCTTGTGGAACAGAGCCCTTAACCTGTGGAGTATGCAGTAAGTCCAGGTAGAGTCAGAGCTGTCATGTAGGACAGAGCTGCTCTCAGAATTAGTTGGTGTGCGGAAAGCCCCTACATGTCTGGTGTCAGAAGTGAAGAGTCCTGCAAGTCCTGAGTGTTGTGAATGAGAGGACAGAAGGAAACAGGGTTCCATGCTCTACAGGGAGGACATGGGTGGAGTCACAGAAGGAAACCTTGGCTTTATGTTGTTATTGTTAAAGGTGGAGGTTGAGCGTGTGGGGGAATCTTAACATGATTCTCTTTAGTTACGTAAGTTTGAGATTTTTCAAACTATAAAGAAGGGGGGAAAGGTGTAGTATTATGAAAAAGAGAAATCTGAGAAGAGCTTGTAGATTCAAAAATTTGATTGCCAAAATGAAAATGGAGGAGTTGGAAAATTAAGTACATTTCACAGGGAGGAAAAAAAGACTTTAAGGAGACAAAATAGAGGATCCCCGAAGGAGGGCCAACTTGCAACCAACAGTCATCCCAGAACAAGACGACAGGGAAAAAGGGAGAAGATGTGATTAAGGAAATAGTACAGAGGACTTTCTTAGCTCTTAAAAGCTTAAGCCTCAGACAGATGCGGTGGCTCATGCCTGTAATCCCAGCACTTTGGGAGGCTGAGGCGGGTGGATCACAAGGTCAGGAGATCGAGACCATCCTGGCCATGGTGAAACCCTGTCTCTACTAAAACACAAAAAATTAGCCAGGCATGGTGGCACGCACCTGTAGTCCCAGCTTCTCAGGAGGCTGAAGCAGGGGGATCGCTTGAACCTGGGAGATGACGGTTGCAGTGAGCCAAGATTGTGCCACTATCCTTCAGCCCGACGCCAGAGCCAGACTCCACCTCCAAAAAAAAAAAAAAGCTTAATTAAGCCTCTAGAAGTAAGGTATCTATCTAAAGGACTTGAGCAACAGGGTGCACCTGGACATGCCACTGTGTAATTTTAGATGAATTAAGAATAAATAGATACGACTGGGTGCTATGGCTCACACTTGTATTCTCAGCACTCAGAAGCCCAAGGAGGGAGGATCACTTGAGCCTAGGAGTTCCAGACCAGCCTGGGCAACATGGTGAGACCCCGTTGCAACAAAAAATAAAAAATTAGCTGGGCATAGTGGCAAGTGCCTGTGGTCCCAGCTGCTCAGGGGGCTGGGGCAGGATAATTGCTTGAGCCTGGGAGGTTGAGGCTGCAGTGAGCTATGATCACACCACTGTACCACAGCCTGGGTGACACAGCAAGACTGTGTCTCAAAAATAAATAAAAACAAAGTGGAACACAAGAGATACTGTCTTTAGCTATATGAAGCCAAGAACATCAGTACTGAATGTATTAGTTTTGTTACAATAATCTAATAGAGGATCGACAAGTAGTAATAAGAGAGGAAAGAGATTATATTATAGCAGAAAGTCAACAGATAAACGTCCAAAATATAAATCAAGAAATGGCAATAGAAACGTAATATTTAGCCCCGTGGAAGACTCTCCAGAAGAAAGTGAAGTTCAAGTCGGGTTCCCCTGTGTCCACGCAGGGTTTGACTCCAGCTCTGTCACTTAGGAGGTCTGCAGCCTTGCCAATTACATAGCTTCTTCATGCCTGATTCATCAACTGTAACATGGAGATCATATCGACAGTACACAGATCTTACAGTAAAAAACATTAACACATGTAAAACATGTAGAATACCTGGCATTTCAAATATGATTAATAAAAAATTTTGAACCAAAACTAATAAAAATACACTAAGAAAAACGTAATAAATGGTAGGCAATACTAGCAAAACAACCTAGAATAAAATGCTATGATAAACCACGAGCAAAGAATGGAAGCCATGCCCAGGTGAGCCGACGGCGTGGGGGTCAACTCACCCTGTGCCCTTGGTCCTGCCATGTAACCCAAGACTCCCCCAAGTTCTGCCTGGCCCTCATGGAGCTTTCCCAGTCACTCCTGGTACACGGGGACCAGCCCTGAACTCCCGATTCTGGCCCCTGCCCACCCCCCTCTGTTAGCAGATGGCTGACATGCCACTAAAGCTGCTCTCCTCGACAATCAATAGCTTCGGTCAGGCACCTTCAGACCCTTGGGCACTACAGTCATGCTCCCTCAGGTAAGCTCTGGTTTGTTGTGAGAACTCATCACAGAGAGTACCCTCCTGTGGGTTCCAGATGGGAGGCCGCACCCTCCTGCTGCCTTTCTGCTCCTGCCAGTAGGTTCGCCTCCAGGCTGCCTAGGAGTTGCAGACCTCTCATTCAGACACCTGCCGCCTGATGGACCTGCCACTTTAAATGTGCCCCAACGCTGCCCCTTCAGCTTCTCAGAGCAGCTCAGCTGTGGCTAGGTCTTCCCCTCCTCTATGATGCCCTATGAAATGCCACCCACGTTCTGAGGAGGCCCCAAATGAAGGGAGGATAACAGGACCTCTCACAACTCCCTCCCGGTCCCCTTGGGCCCATCCCCCAGGCCTGGCTCAGCAAAGCCTGTCTCTGATCAGGGGCCCTCTCCCACAGCCCACTCTAGAACACTGTGATTTAATGGACTTGTGTTGCTGTCCCTGTTTAGACCCCCAGTCCCTGCAGGGCAGGGCTGCAGAAGTGGTACTGGACCTCTCTCCATATGCCACACAGCATCCAGAGTGCCCAGCAACAGTCAGCTCCCCACATGGGGGGTGGAAGGAGATGGTGATGAAGGCAGGCCACGTGGGGCAGGGCAGGGCATGGCTTTCCCTGTTCAGAATGCTGTTTCCTCCGGCGGTCATTCCTTGCATTTGGTATGTTTGGGGCCAGCAGGCAACAAAATCTTTGTCTCCTCTTGAACCGGTCTCTCCTGCTACTCCCTTTCCTCGGGTGATATTTTTTGATGCTAAGCATGGGACGTAGTATTTCATCTGGGCTGGATGCCTTGGGAATGGGAGCCATTACCTCTGCCTTGAAGGTCTGCAATTGCCTGATGGTAAAAAGGACCAGGAAGGCGATCTAATTTCTCCCATCACCAACCTCTCACGGCCCTCCAGCTCTGCCTGGACGGACCCTGAAAGGGACTGCACCAGCTCCCGAGACACCCCCCAGCCCTGTGGAACACAGTGGAGAAGCCTGGGACAGATGCTTCCCCAAAGCCATTCCCCAAAAGCAGTCAAAGTGGCCCCTTTCCACTGTGTGCTCCATGGTGGGAGAACTCTCGCTAGGACCTTTGACTAGTAATTCTCCTATCAGGCCAGATTCTCTCTTCCTATTGTGTTGGCTTACTGGTCCTGACCTTTGGAAACCACAGAACAAATGTCACCTGCTGTATGTTAACCATTTAAATGGCTGCAAACAGCTATAGAGCTCCTTTTATAGCTCCTTTCCAGACACAGCAAAGTGATCACCAGGCAGGGTTTCTCAGACACCAGCATGTCAGGATAGAATGACAAGACACAAACTCCCATTCATGGGGCTTTACATACCCCCGGTCCGGCCGGAGTCCCACCCAGGATTTTTCAAACTGGAGTTATGGTTGGGACAGGAAAAGGAGGGAGGTGTGGGGTGCAGAACTCTCCATCAGGGAGGAGGCTGCAGAAAGGGGTGTGTGGGCACTCCCTACGGAGGGAGGAAACAAAGCTGAGGGGAGATCGAGTCCCTAAGGCCCTCAGAGCTGCCCAGCCACTATCTGCCCAAGGACTGCTAAACTCCTCCTCAGCGCTGCGAGCCACTCCCAGGACGGCTTCTGCAAATTTTTTTTTTGGCTGATGCTAAAGATGGGGTTCTGTCCTTGGCAATAGCAAGGGTCTGACAGCCAGTCCCAGAGTCAGCCTGGAGGATGTTTTATGAGAGGCTGGTCTACCGCTTTGGCTAGTTACACTTAGTCCAACCAACACTTCCTGAGCACCAATCATGCGCCAGGCATGGCTCCAGATGCTAGAAAATACAAAGATGGAAAAGGCATGCTGTCTGCCATAGCCAGAGGCTTAGAGCACACACATAAGACAACACTCATTCTACTAGAAGTGAGCTTACAAGTCAGTGGTATCTAACATCTAAGACAAAAAACAAGTTAAAATTGTCCTAGGCCAGGCGCGGTGGCTCACACCTGTAATCCCAGCACTTTGGGAGACTGAGGCAGGTGGATCATCTGAGGTCAGGAGTTTGAGACCAGCCTGACTGATACGGTGAAACCCCATCTCTACTAAAAATACAAAAATGAGCCAGGCATGGTGGCTCACACCTGTAGTCCCAGGTACTTGGGAGGCTGAGGCAGGAAGATTATTTGAACCTGGGAGGTGGAGGTTGCAGTGAACTGAGATCGCACCGCAGCACTCAAGCCTGGGTGACAGAGGGAGACCCTGTCTCAAAAAAATGTCCTGGTTAGTGACAACTAGATTGTCAAGAAGGCTGCATTTTTAGCTTCTTTAAAATGAGTAGGTTACAAACACAACAACAACGTGGGGGGCAGGGAGAGCACAGACACAACAGCTAAAACGTATCAGAACCTCGGCAGCAGTGGCAACAGGACAGTCATGGCTACTTCAGAACACAGATGCAGTCACTGCCGACGGTAAGACCAATGTGTGAGCTGGAAACGTGGGGGAACCATCTCAAGATCAGCAGCCTCCAGTCCCACGGACTGAAGAGGCTAGGAGGTAAACATGATGGAGAGGAAGCCTGCCGCCCAGCTGGGCTGGACCCTGGCAGAGCGGGACTTGTGGGGTCACGGTCCAAAACGTCTGGCCAACAGTTACTGCCCTTCATTTTTACTGGATACTAGAAGTGGCTAAACAACGGAAGTCCCCAGGCTCCTGTCTCAGTTCCGAAGACCTGAGAATACGTACTCCAAAGGCCCCTGAAAGACCTGAAAGCCGGGGTTCACAGGGCCAGCATCAGTGACAAAGGCAACATTAACCTGTGATGCTGATGGGCACATCTGAAAGTGCAGATAGCAGTTTATGGACCACTGTGAAAATGTCTGGAATGAATAGGCCTTTTCATTGCCTCCTCCTCGCAAGCCCCTTTTGTAGGGAGATGGAGGGAGCAACAAAGGAGAGGTTTATCACCATGAGCCCGTTCAGCAGCTGTTTTCTTGTTCCTTGTTTAAGTTCTCTCAAGAGAGCACAGTTATCGGTGCAGCTAAGCAGGTGTTTTGGGCAGGTGATTTTGTTTCCATTAATTTTATTAAATAGTAGACCAGACTGGAGGGTTATCTCAGGCAATTGGGAACCGCCCCCTGCCCCGTGCCTGCCAAATAACGAGGTGCGTGCTCGGGAGGAATGTTACATTCTGCTCCCTGTTGCTTTCGGCATCTTCAAATCTCTAACTATAATAGGGAGCAGAATTTAAGAGCTACAGCCCACCCCTACCCTTCGACATCAGGATCTTGTCTGCTTTAGTAATGTGTTAGAGACACAGTCAAGTCGGAAGCTTTCAAGTTCTCAGGAAAAAGCAGATGAAGAGAAGCTTGACACGTCAAAGCCTAGCTACACCAACCATCACATTAATGACCACTCGGTCTCATGTTCCAAGTGACTGCAGGGAGAGTTTCACATAAAACATGGAAAAAAGGTTTTTTAAGAAATAAATTTAGGCTGGGCACCATGGCTCATGCCTGTAATCCCAACACTTTGGAAGGCCAAGGTGGGCAGATCACCTGAGGTCAGGAGTTCGAGACCAGCCTGGCCAACATGGTGAAATCCCATCTCTACTAAAAATACAGAACTGGCTGGGTGTGGAGGCACACACCTGTAATCCCAGCTACTTGGGAGGCTGAGGCAGAAGAATCACTTGAACCTGGGAGGCAGAGGCTGCAGTGGGCCAAGACCACACCACTGCACTCCAGCCTGGGCTACAGAGTGAGACTCTGTCTCAAAAAAATAAATGAATAAATAAATGAATGTAAAGCTCAAGGCCCCCTCACCCTATACATTTGACTTGCAGGTCTGGGCATCTTGCACTACAGTTGTGTTGTTCGCCACAGCAAGGAACTTTCCCAGCCTCGCCCGGCCTCAGCTGCCGACAGCCACCGCTCACTCCGGGGCTGGGAGAGCAGCACGCATCTCCATCCTGAAGACTGTGTGCCGCCTGGCCCTTTGATTACCTTCAGCTTTCTCCACAGGGAGCGAACATGCGGTGACACATTTCTTTCTCTTTATCCGTGTAGTCCCTGTAAGAGCTGGAGAGAGAAATACATACTTGTTAGAAGAGGTCTGTGTTTAGAGGCAGTGACATCTGGTGGCTACAATTCTCCACTCACGTCCAGAAACACTGAAAATTCATCAGGACTCAAACTGAACTGGGAGGGATGGAGGTAAGCTGGAGAGGTGAGGAGGCAGGGAAAGCTCCCAGAGCTGGCCAAGGAGCCAAGCCACTGGATAAAAAGCCAGTAACTGGAAAGGACAGCCACCTTGAAGGGCAGATGCCTCTGGCCATGAGGCTCCATGCCGTCTCGCCAAGTGACTCCCTTACCCTCAGCAGCCTCTAACCTCTCCTGGTTTTCTCACTAAAGAATGACCAGAGCCCCAAATTTCTGTATCTAACCTGACAGGATACTTTTAAATACCAGAAAGGAAACTGCTGGCAAGTCCTAAAAGACCAGAACTGTAACTACTGGATCCAAACCTAAGAGACACTCACATCTCAGACACCAACGCCAAGCAAGCTTTAAGTAGCAATCTGGACGGAATGTTTAATAAAGTAGAGAATTTATTACAGAAGAACATATACCTTAAGAGCTATGGATCTATTACCAAGTGATGGAATTACAGGTGACTCCTATTTATACACAGACATTTTCAAGGGTTTCTACAATGAACACAAAACTTCTATAATGAGAAAAAATTACATTGCTAAAAGACTGCTGTGCTTAGTTATGTCAGTAACAAGGAGGTGAGTCTATGGGTATGAGTCAGACCTGAAAGCTGTTTCCGGTCGCACCAGGACCTACTGGGGGCCTTTCTGCACCTGGTGAGGGAGCAGTGGTTCTCGGTGGAGCACAGGGGGTAGAGCGCACCTGAAGACTCTTTAAATGTGTCACCACAGTGGCTCACGCCTGTAATCCCAGCACTTTGGGAGGCCGAGGTAGGGGGATCACCTGAGGTCAGGAGTTTGAGACAAGCTGGTCAACATGGCAAAACCTGTCTTTCCTAAAAATACAAAAACTAGCCAGGCATGGTGGTACATGCCTGTAATCCCAGCTACTCGGGAAGCTGAGGCAGGAGAATTGCTTGAACCTGGGAGGTGGAGGTTGCAGTGAGCCAAGATCGTGCCATTGCACTCCAGCCTGGGTGACAGACAGGGACTCCATCTCAAAAAAAAAAAAAAAAAAAAAAGTGACATCCTCCTGCCTCTCTAGGGGGTGCTTATTTGTGGTAGGGGAAACAGAAAGGTGGGCGATGATAGAGATGTGAGGTTTGGCAGTGTGTCCCACCTGCCTGCTGGGAACCACCGAGCACTTCAGAAACCCAGCTGTAGAGAGGCTGCCTCCTCATGCCCTGGGCAACACCACCAGACCGTCCCTTACCCCGGTGGGCAGACCAGAGTCACAACCACATCCATCTCTCCTCAGGCTCCTGTAAACCCAGCTCACCTGGCCAGTTTCTTCAGCTCGTTATTGATGTCATGATTGAAGGGCTGCTCCTTCTGGGCTCGAACTAGAAAATCCCGGGCCTTCTGATACTCAGTCAGGAGAAGACAAGCCTGTCCCAAGGAGATAACTTTAAAAGCACAGAAAAGGCAGCATTTAGCCGGACGCAGTGGCTCATGCCCATAATCTCAGCACTTTGGGAGGCCAAGGCAGGCGGATCAACTGAGGTCAGGAGTTTGAGACCAGCGTGGCCAACATGGCGAAACCCAGTCTCTATAAAAATGCAAAAATTAGCCAGGCATGGTGGTGCATGCCTGTAATCCCAGCCAGTTGAGAGACTGAGGCAGGAAATTTGCTTGAACCCAGGAGGTGGAGGTTGCAGTGAGCCAAATTCGTGTCACTGCGCACTCCAGCCGGGGTGACAAGAATAAAATTCCATCACACACACACACACACACACACACACACACACACACACACACAGATAGCATTTTTGCAGTATCTGAGTTGAACACTGCTACCACCTTTTCCTGGGTATTTGTTCCGAGGTCACTGGTGTCCAGCTCACCTGTCCACACCTGAAGAGGGCCTTAGCATTCTTTTGGTCAATGATCAAAGCCTGCTCTCCACAGCGCAGGGCTATGGTGGGTCGGTCTAGCTTCAGGTATGTAAAGGACAGGTTCAGGAGGACAAGAAGCTTGGCAGCCTCCGTGAGATGCTGCTCTTCAGGGGGTACAGATCGCCGGCGCAGAAGCAACAGGGCCTGTGGAGAGGGAAGGCAGGCAGACTGTCAAGAGGAGTAACAGTCTACGTACAAAACTCCAAAGCATCCACACACGAAAACTATCAGAGCTAAAAATCAGCTCTAATAGGTTGCAAGACATAAGATCAACATAAAAAGTCAGCTATATTTCTATGCTGTAGCAACGAACAATCCAAAAATGAAATTAAGGAAACAACTCCATTTACTATAGCATCAAAAAAATACAGTAAGTAGCAATAACCTGAAATCAAGTGAAAGACTTGCACACTGAAAACTACGACATGTTGTTGAAAGAAATTAAAGATGATCCGAATAAAATGGAAAAACAACTCATGTTCATTAACTGGAAGACTTAATATTAACATGGTCATATTTTCCCAACTGGCCAACATATTCATGCAACCCTACCAAAATTTCAACAGCCTTTTTTGTGGATACAGACAAGTTGATAATTCATATGGAGGCTGGGTGCAGTGGCTCATGCCTGTAATCCTAGCACTTTGGGAGGCTGAGGTGGGTGGATCACCTGAGATTGGGAGTTGGAGACCCACCTGGCCAACATGGTGAAACCTCGTCTCCACTAAAAACACAAAAATTAGCCAGGTGGGATGGCAGGCGCCTGTAATCCCAGCTACTCGGGAGGCTGAGGCAGGAGAATCACTTGAACCTGGGAGGTGGAGGTTGTGGTGAGCCGAGATACCACTGCACTCCAGCCTGGGTGACAGGGCAAGACCCCATCTCAAAAAACAAAACAAAACAAAAAAAAGTCATATGGAAACTCAAGGGAGCCTGAATAGCTAAAATACTCTCGAGAAAAAACGAAGCTGGGGAACTCATATTTCCCAATTTCAAAACTTACTAAAAGACAAAAAACAAAAACAAAACTTCCTAAAGCTAATTAAGCCAGTGTAGCACTAGCATAAGTACAGGTATGTAGATCAATGAAATCAAACAGAGTCCAGAAATAGATTTATATATCTACAGTCAACTGATTTTCAGTAAGTGTCCAGACCACTCAATGAGAGAAAAGAACTGTCCTTTCAACAAATAGTGCTGGGATGAGAGGCTATCAACATGCAAAAGAATGTTTACCTTGGCCGGGCGCGGTGGCTCACGCCTGTAATCCCAGCACTTTGGGAGGCCGAGGCGGGCGGATCACGAGGTCAAGAGATCGAGACCATCCTGGTCAACATGGTGAAACCCCGTCTCAACTAAAAATACAAAAAAATTAGCTGGGCGTGGTGGCGCGTGCCTGTAGTCCCAGCTACTCGGGAGGCTGAGGCAGGAGAATTGCTTGAACCCTGGCGGCGGAGGTTGCAGTGAGCCGAGGTC
>PVKV010031824.1:0-20567 GCA_004027835.1 Alouatta palliata | reverse complement strand
TTATTGATACAGGAGGGGGCAGGGAAATACTGGGTAGAGACAGGCATGGTCCCCAGCTGGGACTCCACCCCAGGGCCTGTGCCCATGAACCTAGGTGAGGACAGGCATTTCTGTTTTTGTGCCCAAATGTTGGGTTGACCAAGATCACCTTAGCCTGCCATGACCCCATCCTGTGCCTATAAAAACCCCAGGACCTTAATGGGCAGAGACACCAGTGGCTGGACGTTCAGAGGAACGCACCATTGGAAGAACACAGTAGCGGACACCAGCAGACGCTGGCAGGCCATCTACAGCAGCACAACATGGAATTCAGCCAGGGCCGGTCAGAGGAATGTCCAGCTGCTGAGCAGCCCAATTCCGGGGGAAAACCACCTTCCCACACCATTCCCCTTCTGTCTCCCCATCCATCTGCTGAGAGCTACTTCCACTATTCAATAAAATCTTGCACTCATTCTCCAAGCCCACGTGTGATCCAATTTTTCTGGTACACCAAGGCAAGAACCCACATACAGAAACCCTCTGTCCTTGCAATAAGGCAGACAGTCTAATTGAGCTCACTAATACAAGCCACCTATAGACAGGTAAACTAAAGAACACACTGTAACATGCCCACTGGGGCTTCAGGAGCTGTTAGCATTCACCTCTAGATGCTGCCATGGGGTTGGAGCCCCACAGCCTATCTGCAGTCTCCCCCTAGAAGTCTGAGCAGTGGGACACTAAAAAAGTAAACCACACCCTCATCGCATGACCTGCAAGAGGATAAAGGAACTTTCATTATAGGTTCTTCTGCTGTGCAGAAGCTCTTAAGTTCAATTAGATCCCATTTGTCTATTTTGGCTTTTGTTGCCATTGCTTTTGGCGTTTTAGTCATGAAGTCCTTGCCTATGCCTATGTCCTGAATGGTGTTGCCTAGGTTTTCTTCTAGGGTTTTTATGGTGTTAGGTCTTATGTTTAAATCTTTAATTCATTTTGAGGAGATGTTTGTATAAGGTATAAGGAAGGGGTCCAATTTCAGTTTTCTGCCTATGGTTAGCCAGTTTTCCCAACACCATTTATTAAATAGGAAATCCTTTCCCCATTGCATGTTTTTGTCAGATTTGTCAAAGATCAGATGGTTGTAGATGTGTGGCGTTACTTCCGAGGCCTCTGTTCTGTTCCATTGGTCTATACCTCTGTTTTGGTACCCGTACCATGCTGTTTTGATTACGGTAGCCTTGTAGTATAGTTTGAAGTCAGGTAGTGTGATGCTTCCAGCTCCTTCTTTTTTTTTTTTTTTTTTTTTTTTTTTTTTTTTTTTTTTTTTTTTTTTTTTTTTTTTTTTTTGAATAGGATTGTCTTGGCTATGTGGGCTCTTTTTTGGTTCTATATGAAGTTTAAGGAACTTTTCCCATTACATTGTTATATATAAATATTATTTGAATTATGTAACATATATTACATATATATTAAAGACATTTCATTTAAATATTTTTAAGAG
Source organism: Alouatta palliata (assembly GCA_004027835.1). NCBI lineage: Eukaryota > Metazoa > Chordata > Mammalia > Primates > Atelidae > Alouatta > Alouatta palliata. The sequence continues at coordinate 19,090 of PVKV010031824.1, read as the reverse complement.
TTCATATAACATATACAATCTTCCAGGATTTTTATAAAAATAAAATGTCCTAATGTTTATTCAAAATCTTCATAATTTTTAAAGTGTAATATTAATAGTGTTACTATTTCTGTGAAATAATTACTTAGTTTCTCAGTGCTAAGGACTCTAATAAATTCTCACTTTTGATGACTGTTGATTGATCAGGATTAACTGATTGGTTACTGAAGGGTGGTGTGGCTGTGGCAATTCCTTAAAATAAGATAACAATAAAATATGCCATATTGATAGACTCTTCCTTTCATGAACAATTTTATTCATAGAACTTCTTTCTAAATTAGTGTCTATCTTTTCAAACTCTACTGGAGCTTTATTAATTAACTTGATGTAATATTCTAAATTTATTTGTTGTCATTTCAACCGTGTTAACAGCAACTTCACCAGAAGTAGGTTCCATTTCAAGAAACCACTTTATTTTTTCATCCATGAGAAGCTATTTCTCTTCAGATGAGGTTTCACCATGAAATTGCAACAATTCAGTCACATATTCAGGCTTCAATTCTCATTCTGTTTCTCTTAATATTTCCATCACATCAGCACTTACTGTCTCCACTGAAGTCTTAAACCCCTCAAAGCGATCCATGAGGGCTGGAATCAACTTGTTCCAAACTTTTTAAAATATTGATATTTAGACCTTATCTCATGAATCATAAATGTTCTTAATGAGATCTAGAATGGTGAATCTTTTTAAGATTTTCAATTTACTTAGCACAAATCCATCAGAGAAATAACTATCTGTGGCAGCTACAACCTTGTGAAAATATTTCCTGAATAATAAGACTTGACTGTGGGCTGTATAGAGGATCTTCTGTTAGTAGGCATGAAATAGCATCAGTCTCCGTGTTCATCAGAGCTCTTAGGTGACTGGGTGCACAGATTATTGTTAATGAACAATAATCTTTTGAAGGGAGTATTCTTTTCTAAGCAACAGGTCTCAAAAGTGGGCTTAAAATGTTCAGTAAACAGTACCGTAAATAGGCATACTGTTTTCCAGTCTTGTTTGGTTTCATATTTAGAGCACAGGCAGAATAGATTCAGCATAATTCTCAAAGGCCCTAGGCTTCTTGCCATGTAAGTGAACACTGGCTTCAACTTAGTCACCAGCTACGTTAGCCTCTACCAATAAATTTCACCTGTCCTTTCAATCTTTGAGGCCAAGAATTCACTTCTTTCAAGCTGTGAATGTCATATTCTTCCAATAGAAGATGTCACATTCTTCCAGTAAAAGACTATTTTGTCTACACTGAAAACCTGTTGTTTTATTGTAGCCCTCTTCATCTGAGCTAGAGCTTCTGGATAATGTGTTGCAACCTCTCCATCAACACTGCCGCTTCACTTTGCATGTTTATTTTATGGATCTGGTTCCTTTTCTTAAACCTCATGAACCAGCCTCTGCCAGTTTTCAACTTTTCTTCTACAGCTACTTTACCTCTCTCAGCTTGTATAAAATTAAAGAGTTAGGACCTTGAGCTGGGTTAGGTTTTGGCTTAAGGGTATGCGGAGGCTGGTTCTTCTATTCAGACAATTCAAAATTTTTCCGTATCACAATTAGGCCATGTTCCTTTCCTATTATTTGCTTGCTCCTTAGAGTAGCACTTTTAACACCCTTCAAGAATTTTCCCTTTGCATTCACAACTTAGCCAACCGTTTTGCACAAGATGCTTAACTTTTGGCTTACCTTGGCTTTTGACATTTTTTCCTCAGTAAACTGAATGATTTCCAGATTTAAATCAAGAGACAGGAGGCTCTTCCCTTGAACACTTACAGGTCTTTGTAGGGTTATTAATTTGCCTAATTTCAATATTGTGTCTCAGGGACTAGGAAGACCCAAAGAGAGGGAATATAAGATGTAGGACTGATTGGTTAGTCGAATACTGAGAACACATAAAACATTTAAGTTTGTTATCTAATGTGGGTATCTCAAAACATTTTCAATGGTAACATCAGAGATCACTGATCAGAGATCACCAAAACAACTAAAATAATAATGGCAGTTTGAAACACTGTGAGAATTACAAAAATGAGATTAAAAGACCCAAAAAGGGAGCCCATGCTATTGAAAAAAAAAAAAAGGCACCAACAAACTTCCCAGCAACCTTCAGTTTGTAAGTGGCAGTGTATGTGAAGCACAATAAAATGATGTATACCTACACCTTGGAATAATTCACTTATCTCAATTCCCTTGTTTTTTTTTACCCTATGTTACTCAACTTAGATTCTCAGACGTGATAATGTAATTTAATGAGCAAATGTAATGACACAATTCTGTAATGAGCAATCCATCGTATTCTTCTATTAGCCGAGCTAGTATTTTATTGAGCACTTAATATGCATTGAGTGCCTGATTTTATCTAATTTCCCCTATAAAAGCATTTTTAGAATAACCATTGTTGTGAACTGAATTAAGACAGTGAGATAAATACAACCTTGAAGCTATTTTTGGTTTAAAGTACAGCCATCAAACGTTTTGGTCCCATTCACCTGTTACATATATCCAGCCATTTATTAAATGTGCATTCATTGGTAAGGACACGCAATATAGTTCATTCAGCTTCTCTTGGCTCCTTGTCTTGCTAGGTAATCCAATCAAGTTTTAAGCAAAATATTTGCTCAAAGAAGATGCAATCATACTCTAAGGGCAGGGTTTTATGATCTTATTTTTAGACAAATAACTCACTCCAACTTTCTCTCTCCCCATAACGGAACACGAGACCATTGTGAAACTTGGATTTCATTGCTAAAGAGTATAAACTCCAGGGCTTACCTTGTATAAGAAAGTGTAAGGAATGACGTTAACATATTCTAGTCAATTTTCTTAAATCCTGCTTATTTTACCCATAAAATTCCATTTAAATCTTTCAATAAGAAAATCAACTAGTTACTAAATTTACCAATGAAAATCTAAATTTTAATGTTTCTATTTCTTATGTTAAATAGAAAGTCCTCAGATGTTGATTGCTAATAAAGATAACTGAGCTGTTTCAATAACTGCCTTTGGAGAGGTCCGATAATTAAAGACTATCTGAACAAATAATGCTCCTTAGAATAAGGGCTTAACACAATTAAAATACACGCGGATATCACATCATAATACCCATCATAGCGCCTGTCTTAGAGATGAGAAGAGAGAGAGGTTTAGTAACTGGCTCACTGTCACAGGTCTAATAAGTACCAGAATCGTGAGTTAGACCTAGAATTCCTGGACTCAAGCTTGTACCAATGCTATTCAATCAGTGTGCCTTGTGGCAGCATAATCCAATTAATTTAAAATTATGAAAATGTAATCTTTTATTTGCAGGCGTCTGAAGAAATATATTTCTTCTTTTTAACAGCAAACTTAAAAGTGGATCACCAAACAAATTCTTAGTAAACTTAGAAACTATAGGCCATATATCTGCCTTCTGCAATTTTCCATTTATACTCAGCTAAGTGTCAGTTATGGTTAAATTCCATCTTTAGAACCTGATAAAATTATAATGTAATACCTCTACAGCCAAAAAAAAAAAAAAAAAAAAAAAGAATTGAATTTCAAACCTTTCATGAAAAAGAAACTGGAAACATTTTCTAAGTTCCAGGACACTAAACAGATTTACAGGATTATCATATTTATAGTTTAAATTCCAAAATTCATGGGGCCAAAGTGATCTACAGCAGCAGCTTCTCCCAGGAAAGACAGAAGACTCACATTTATAATGCAGACTAGTTAACTAGGGAGGGTGTACAGACATTCTAGGAGAAGTAAAAGAAAAAACAATTTTTGTTTTAATGTTGCAAGAATAATATTGAATTTAGCTCATGTGTCTAGAGTCAGTTGTCTGTAACATAAACACAAATTTGTGGTCTCTCTCTCTCAGTGATAAAATGGGACATTATGTTCCCCATAACCTTGTCAAAAATATCTGCTTTTTGTTGGACTGATGACTATTTTAGGGAAAAGCTCTTGGAACAATACTAGTGTTTTAGAGCAAAATTTATAAGTTGTATTTCATAGATGGAAAAGGCATTCTAGCATTTATATATAGTAAATACAGGGTGAATATTTTTGCTCACGGAACTAAGAAGACCAGTGATAGGGTTTGGCTGTGTTCCCACCCAAATCTCAACTTGAATTTTATCTGCCAGAATTCCCACGTGTTGTGGGAGGGACCCAGTGGAGGTAACTGAATCATGAGGCCCATCTTTCTAGTGCTTATTCTCTTGTTAGTGAGTAAGTCTCATGAGAACTTATGGGTTTATCAAAGATTTCTGCTTTTGCTTCTTCCTCATTTTCTCTTGTTTCTGCCATGTAAGAAGTGTCTTTCTCCTCTCATCATGATTCTCAGGCCTCCCAGGCATGTGAAACAGTAAGTCCAATTAAACCTCTTTTTCTTCCCAGTCTCAGGTATGTCTTTATCAGCAGCATGGAAACGAACTAATATAGTAAGTTGGCACCAGCAGAGTGGGGTGTTGCTAAAACAATACCCAAAAATGTAGAAGCGACCTTGGAACTGGTTAACAAACAGAGATTGGAATCGTTTTGAGGTCTCAGAAGGAAAAAAGGAAAATGTGGGAAAGTTTGGAACTGCCTAGAGACTTGCTGAATGGCTTTGCCCAAAATACTGATAGTGATACGGAAAATAAGATCCAGGCTGAGGTGGTCTCAGGTGGAGATGAGAAACTTGTTGGGAACTGGAGCAGGTGACTGTGGTTATGTTTTACCAGGGAGACTGGTGGCATTTTGCCCCTGTCCTAGAGATTTGTGGCACTTTGAACTTGGGAAAGATGATTTAGGGTATCTGGTGGAAGAAATATCTAAGCATCAGAGCATTCAGTAGGTGACTTGGGTGTGTTAAAGGCATTCAGTTTTAAAAGGGAAACAGAGCATAAATGTTCAGACAGTTTGCAGACTGACTATGTGATTTAAAAGAAAAACCCGTCATCTGGGCAGAAAATCAAGTAGGCTGCAGATATTTGCATACATAGCAAGGAATCTAAATGTTAATCCCCAAGACCATGTGGAAAATATCTTCAGAGCATGTCAGAGGTCCTCACTACAGCCACTCCCATCACAGGACCAGAAGCCCAGGAGGAAAAAGTGGTTTCGTGGGCTGGGCCCAGGGTTCCTGTGCTGGGTGCAGCCTAGAGACTTGGTGCCCTGTGTACCAGCTGCTCCAGCTGTGGCTGAAAGGGGCCAACAAAGAGCTTGGGCTGTGGCTTCAGAGGGTGGAAGCCCCAATCCTTGGCAACTTCCATGTGGTGCTGAGCCTGCAGGTGCACAGAAGTCAAGAATTGAGGTTTCAGAACCTCTGCCTAGATTTCAGAAGATTTATGGAAATGCCTGGATGCTCAGGTAAAAGTTTGCTGCAGGGGCAGGCCCTCATAGAGAACCTCTGCTATGGCAGTGGGGAAGGGAAATGTGGGGTCAGAGCCCCACACAGATTCCCTACTGGAGCACTGCCTAATGGAGCTGTGAGAAGACGGCCACCATCCTCCAGACCCCAGAATGGTAGATCCACCAACACCATGTGTCTGGAAAAGCCACATACACTCAAGGCCAGAAAGCAGCTAGGAGGGAGGCTATACCCTGCAAAGTCACAGGGGCAGAGCTGCCCAAGACCATGGGAACGCAACTCTTACATCAGCATGAGCTTGATACAAGACCTGGAGTCAAAGGAGGCCATTTTGGAGCTTCAAAATTTGACTACCCTGCTGGATTTCAGATTTCGGTGGGCCCTGCAGCCCCTTTGTTTTGGCGGATTTCTCCCACTTGGAGTGGCTGTATTTACCCAGTACCTGTACCCCCATTGTATCTAGGAAATAACCAACTTGCTTTTGATTCTACAGGCTCATAGGTGAAAGGGACTTGGCTTATCTCTGATGAGACTTTGGACCATGGACTTTTGGGTTAATGCTGAGATGAGTTAAAACTTTGGGGTACTGTTGAGAACACATGATTCGTTTTGAAATGTGAGGACATGAAACATGGAGGGGCCGGGGTGGAATGATATGCATTGGCTCTGTCTCCACCCAAACCTCAACTTGAATTTTATCTCCCAGAATTCCCACATGTTGTGGGAGGGACCCAGGAGGAGGTAATTGAATCATGTGGTCAGTCTTTCTTGTGCTATTCTGGTGACAGTGAATAGGTCTCAAGAGACCGGTTGGTTTTACCAGGGCTTCCACTGTTGCTTCCTTCCTCATTTTCTTTCGCTGTTGCCACATGTGCCGTTCACCTCCCATCATGATTCTGAGGCTTCCCCAGCCATGTGGAACTCAAAGTCCAGTTAAACCCCTTTTTCTCCCCTCTTAGATATGCCCTTACCAGCAGGGTGAAAATGGACTAATACAACCAGGGATGATAATGTTTCAGGCTTCCAGGATTTAAAGTCTAAAATTTTATCACCAGCACTAGGTTTCTCTATGATAATTCCATAATTGTATTTTCTCCCTTTCAAGCTGTATAGCCAAAAACCAAGGTGAAAAAAATAAAAATGTAAATCATGAACAAACTTCAAAATAATTGTGGTTAATATGTTCAAGAAAAAAAAAGAAAAGAATTATGGAAATAAAGGTGTAGAAATTTTTAACAAAGATTAGATTCTAGAAAACAGGATAAAGTTGATATTCTAGGATTGAAAAATAAAATACCTGCTATTAATACCCCAGTAGACGGACTTCAAAAGTGTATTAGAAATAATATAAGACAAAATTATTGAGCTTGAATACAGTCAATATCTAATATCAAAATAAAAGAGAGAATTAAGAGAAAGACAATATAGAAAAAAGTATCTGAGTCATGTGAGCACAAAGGAATATTTAACATATGTTCAACCAGAAGTCCAGAATTAGAGACGAGAATGGGACAAAAATAATAACTGAACAGTTAACCAGCAAAAATATTTAAAATTCTTTAAAGATACCAAATTTTCAATAAGTTGAGAGAATCACATGCAGTGTGAACACAATAACAAGGAAAAACAATACCAATTTTAAAATTCCACCATGATCATAATTATAAATTGCATTATGACTTTAATCAAATTATAATAGCAAATAATAATACCAAAAGCAGCCAGAGAAAAGAAGCATGGCACCTTCAAAGGAGCAAAACAAGACAGCTGGCTTCAACGGAAATGACAATTGTCTAACACAACTGAAAACACTGATAAGACGCTGAAATGTGAAAAGAGAAATAAAGAAAAACACTGTTGTCTAGAATTCCAAATTGACAAAAACGTCATTGAGTACTCAGATTGAATGAACATTTTTGGAAAATAAACGACAACTCATTTTGTTGTAACCCACAGAGACTGAACTGGAAAGATGCTAATGAAAGCTCTTCAGGAAGAGTAAAAATAGTCAAAGAGGGTACAACAGAAATACAGGAATCAACTTGGGCATATTTTCCTGAGCATTACTGGGTTGACAGTGAAGATGAATCACCTATCCCTCATATTCTAGCATCAAAAGCTCAGATCAGAAGTCCCATGTAAAAATTTATTGGCTGGGCATGGTGCTCACACCTGTAAACCCAGTACTTTGGGAGGCTGAGGTAGGCAGATCACTTTAAGTCAGAAGTTCGAGACCAGCCTGGCCAATATGGTGGAACCCATCTCTACTAAAAACACAAAAAATCAGCTTGGTGTGGTCGTCCCAGCTACTCTACTCGGGAGGCTGAGGCAGGAGCATTGCTTGAACCCAGGAGGCAGAGGTTGCAGTGAGCCAAGATTGCACCACTGCACTCCAGCCTGGGCAACAGAGGGAGGTGCCATTTCAAATAAGAATTACCAAAACACATTCCAGTACTTGGATAAAATATGTTTGGTGACTTGCTATCTTTGAAAATTCTTATTATTACTTACATTTTTCTTAAAATCAGAAAGTGACTCTCGTTGCATTTCTGTGAGGCCAGACAGTATCCTTACACACAGGTGAAAAAGTAAGTTAAAAAATTAGTAAGAAAACTGTCAATGATTTATACCAAGTTAGTATTGGTGAGATGAGACTTAAGATCTCCCTGCTTTTCCTTATTTCACTGATAATGAAGTAGCTGATTGGTAGGTGTAACCAAATTGTGTCCTTGTGATATCAGCAAGTGTAGTATTTTGTGTGTATTTTTCATATAAATACATGTTCACTTTCTCGATCCATTTTACGCTGATATGACACTAGATTATAGCCACAATATTAGTCATTTGAAAGTTTGCCATGTCTATAATGATAGAAAGTAGAAGAATCAAGATCGAAACCCAGAAGTACTGATTCCTTGCACAGAAATCATTTTGTCCTCTCCCAAAATAGAAGAATATAAAGTAAAATAGAAGTAAGCTGAAAGAATGAATTATTATTTACACTAAATGCCTGAGATACTCCGAATTATCTCACATGTTGTGACAATGTATCTCTGCACCTATAACTTCATTATCTCCACCCTCTGTTTCCATAGTTATGCCTGAATTGCTCCAAGGAACAATACAGTTTATGTCAATACCAGAGAATTCCAAACATAATTTGGCAAAAGAAGATAGAACATTTTCATTCAGGAAATTGTTCTTCTTAATTGCCATCTCATTTTATGTGTAAAATCTTCTTCTGAAGAAATAATAGGCATTCCTTTATAGGAATATGCAAATTGTCAAGACTTATGAAGTCCCAAGTCTTTGAATTTTGTGAAGATGATAAAGTGGAAGTTCTTTTTTGTACAAGTGGTGTGAATATATTTATGTTACAAATCTATTTCAAGGCTTTAAAAATTATTTTAGCACTAAATTAAAATGTGTTAATTAGAGAATGGATTTTATCCTTATTAAATGGAGACTGTACCATTTAGAGATAAGAGACCACAGATGTTGATATTTTAACTACTGGGAAGTTATGACAATGACTAGTAGCAAGGAAGGTAAGTATCTAACTAATAAAACAGAACATAGCATAAAAATATAAACTCTGAATTTGACTCATTTTGGTGGGTTTTTTTCTTTGAGACTGAGTTTCGCTCTTGTTACCCAGGCTGGAGTGCATGGTGCAGTCTCAGCTCACTGCAACCTCCGCCTCCCAGGTTCGAGTACTTCTCCTGCCTCAGCCTCCCGAGTAGCTGGGATTACAGGATGACCACCACACCCGGCTAATTTTTTATATTTTTAGTAGAGATAGGATTTCGCCATGTTGAGCAGACTGGTCTCAAACTCCTGACCTCAGGTGATATGCCAGCCTCGGCCTCCCAAAGTGCTGGGATTAAAGGCATGAGCCACCGTGCCTAGCGGACTTTTGACGCTTTAGCAGTAAAAAAGGAGAAGTTGTAGAAACGTCACTGAATCTTGCCAAGGATGGAGAGAACTGCAACAAGCAAACATGCAGACAACTAAGTTATTTTCACGTTTCTTCGGTATGTCACTTTAATTTCTTTCATTTCTTTGCCAGTCCCTGCCACTTTTGATCTTAGCCTACTTTATTCAGATTTTATGCTTTCATATTGCTCAAATTTGGTGACTGTTTTTCCTCCAGCAGTTTCTCCCTGATGAGCACACAGACACGACCCCTACGATTCACCATCTCCACACCCATTACGTGATTATCAGGCTGGAGTGTTACTTTCCATTTTGCTATTTGTATATTGCTCACAAACCAGTTACTACCTCAATTATTGGATCATGAATTTCTTCCAATGTAAGAAGCACATTAAAAGGAAACATAAAGACTCCTTCAAATGAATAATTTACAAAACTCTACTCTCTATCAGGAGATAAAAGGCCAATCTGGCACTTTGGAAGTTCTGTCTCTAAGGTGACTGAAATTTTTACTACAAGTAAGAAGATACGAACTCAAATATTGGCAGAATTTTTCAGATGAAATACAAATGTTTCAAGAATTACCTTATAGGTTAACTAGAGTTGACAAAGTTTATAAGGCAAAGATGAAAATCATTACTTTTAATCTGAGCATGGCCCCATAGCAAGCAGAATCAAAGTTGTAATACTAAGGAATATGGAAACTGAAATCTATTTCTAACAGTTTTGCCTACTTTCCTCTGAAACTATAGGTAGTCTATGGAATCAGTAGCTTGAGGTCTGATGCCATCGATCAATGACTAAAGTCACGACTCCCTGCCCTTCATCCTCTGACACCAGCCACTCCATGGGAAATTAGAATGGCACTTCATACCGTCAGATCAGCAGGCAGCCTAAGGTCTCCCTGTTGTTTCCACTGGCGTTGCAATGGGGACAGGGTTATTAATAGCCAGTGGAGGTGAAAATCAGGATCTCTCTTTGCTTCCTCTGACATCGGAGTTAGGTGCCTTTGTATAGCCTGGTAAGGGTGAGTCCAGGGTCATCATGAAGGGAGGTGGGCTCACAGCTTCTGTGGTGTTTTGCTAGAGTAGATCTCTTATTGTCTAAAAGAGATTGTCTATTTCTGCCTTGCTAGGCTGCCCCTTCCCTAGATAGACAGAGTGGATTTTGTGGAGACTTTATTTCGCCTGTGCCTATCAGTGTTTCTGTACTGGGGGCTTCTTCTGTTTCAACACTGGGTTATGTGAGACCAAAATATGAGCTCAAAAGGACACCCAGGGGTCCCACCTCCCTGTCCTTCTTCAGGCTCCAGGGTCTGTGGCTGGTCTGCCTCCTTTTCTTCATCTCTCAGAGTCCTCTTAACTTGTTTTGTACGTAATTTGTAGGGGTTTTAGTTATTCCTCGTGGGAGGAATAGTGAAAAGTATATACTTCAGCTTCTCAGAAGTAGAAATTCCCTGCAGTCATTTTAACTTTCTTAGAACTAAAAAGTGCTTATGTGTGTAGCAGCCAAATGGAAGGGGTGTTCCTTCTTGCCTAAAGTTATTATTTCTATTATCCTGGTTCTACTAGTACAGGAAAAATTTACATTACAAAAATAAAAATTCTATCTTATATTGACACAATTTCTCTATGTAGCTACTTGGATTAGCTAAGGAAAAATTTACATTACAAAAATAAAAATTCTATCTTATAATGACACAATTTCTCTATGTATCTACTTGGATTAGCTAAGGAAAAATTTACATTACAAAAATAAAAATTCTATCTAATAATGACACAATTTCTCTATGTATCTACTTGGATTAGCTAAATAGTATTATAGAAACGTGGTAACAGGAAAGTCTGGATTTTTTTTCCCATTCACTGGCTTAATAGTTACTTTAAGTTTTCATTACTTCTTATTCCCAGGGATAATTAAAAGAAAACTTTTATAAATATAATTAGGATTAAGACCCTCTCATGCATTGCTCTTATAATACATTTTAAAGCAGAATACCCTGCATCATTTTTCTCCTACATAGATCAACAACTACATTCTTGGTGTTGGATTAGCTAATTACTATCAAAGTAATTACTTTCAATGGCAAAAATGCTAATTAACATTTGCACCAACCTAAAGTGATGCTGGGAAATGTGACTATGGTATACCGAGAGGGGGTATTCTAGAGTTCAGGAAATCTGTTTCCTGATCTGGAGTCTCATTACATAAGGTGGTTTAATAGTAGGTGTAAACACTCATAAAGATGTGCATTTATATTTTTGCACCACTTTTCTGTAAAGGAGAGACTTCATCAGAGGAATTACCAGATTATAATGAAGCTGTGTCCTTGGAACAGATATGTGGTGGGCTTAAATGACAACCAGCTAAAAGAGAATGAGACAAAAAATTTGAATTCTGTTTTCAAATGAAAAAAGCTGAGACAATGGTTAACTAAAGTTTATACAACCAAACATCATGTAAGAAATACACTGTAGTCATAATTTTCTATACAGCTCAGCTATGCTATTTATATAATCATCAAAATAGAAATGCAGAATATTATTTGAACAAAATGGTAACACTAAACTGGGAGGACAGGAGAGACGTCCATTGTGAAAGTAGCTACAAAAGGCAAGAAATCCTCATCTTTTAAAAGAAGAACCTAATATATAATTTCTAAAACTGAGAAATAAAAAAACAGTGATGTGCTATGGAGGAAAGTTCTCGAAAAAAATTAAATGTATTAAAAATGATACTATGCAAAGAGCAGGAATTTATATTCAAGAATGCCTAGACAGTGAACTGCTATGTTTTTAGCCTACAGTAGGTATTAATCTCTAAATGATCTGCATGTATTACCTTTTAAATAAATAGGGATGTATAAGACATATATCTACAGAGAAGTCTAGTTGAATTACAAATTTAAAGTAACTCTTTATAATTTATTATTTTCAAAAATACTCTTCATGTTAAAATATTGTCATATTTGTTCCATCACAGCAATGAGCTGAGTGTGAGCTTTGTAAGCGGCTAGCGCAACGATGTGCATGTATTGTAAAAGTCAGTGAATGTGAATGTTTACTTCACTGATTTGAGCTTTTTGAGAAAACAAAGCTTACATAATGCTTGTTTTAAAAAGGTAAGTAGCATTTTAAATTATGACATAAATTTTGCTGTCCCCAAATAGTGTTGGAAGTGTGGCTAAAATCTGTATAGATTTTTCAGACATGTTTTCATGTAGAATATATAAATTGCATATTGTATGAACATATTTACAGATAGCTGATAATGTGACTTTTTTGGCATGCTAGAAGGTATAATGAAATAGTTATTTCTAGAAGATAGATTCTTTTACTTTGGCTTCGATGAGTTGATAAATATCTGTTACATATTGGAAATAGTACATATGTTGCAATAATGTCTGAAAGGTACAAGATATTTTTATTACTAATATGCATACATATTTAATGAACACATTCAATACTAAATGTGCTTCAAATTACTATAGTAATATTCAGTCAAAAAAGGAGAAATGAATATACAAATTATTTCTTAAATAACTCAGGCTTGGAGATGAAAGTTACATTGTATTATTCTTAATTCAAAGCCTACATTTGGTTAGGAGGGAAGCAGTAAGGCAGGACTGGCTTTAAGAAATACTGTGGTTGTTAAAATAAATGGCTTGGAAATGGGTTTCAAGTAGCTTCATACAGGCTCTCGAGCCAGTTTGCTAAATATAGACACTTAATTCTGTTGCCTCTGCTAAAGGGCAATTCAGAGACAGCTAGGGGATTGTTTAAGAAATACTGCTCCCCAGCAGCCAAAATGGTCTAGTTAATTTTCATTTATAGATGAGCAGATTTATATGTATATGTGTGTGTGCCCACAGGTAGATAAGATATAGATATGGTATCACTGGCATTTGTTCATTCTATTTACTATTTTTCAAATTGCTGAAACTGGACCAGTCATTGTATGAGACAAAAACAAAAACAAAACACAACAGAAAAGATGAATAAGGCATGGCCTCACCTCGTCTCAAGGAATTCAGCAATTTAGGAGGGCAGAAAGACAAGCAGATGCCCGAATCACTGTATAGGCTTAAAGAGAAGAATTTAAAACATCCTATTAATATACCAAAAAGAAGCGATTTAATACCAAAAATAGACCCAGTGAATTATTAAAACTGAAAAAGTTTTCTGTAAAAGTAAATGTAGCACTAATTTTTAAAGGGAGAATTGTTTTGTTTTGTTTTTTTCTGGAAACTTTCAAAGAATAGAAACACATCAGGCACATGAGCACTCCAGGGGAATGCATGAGCATAGTGCTGTGAAAGAGGGTTATGCCTGTGTGTGTTTACTATTAAAGTTACAGTTTACTATTAATATTTCTTGTCCATAGAGTTCAGTAATTTGTAAGTAGCAGAAAACAAAGCTGAAAACAAGACAGGGGCCAGTTCACAGATGTTCTTGAATTCATGGCTATTTTTTACTTTATCCTCTGGGCATCTGCAGAGAGGACAATTCTGGCAGCAATAGAGAAGCTAATTTTGAGCACCGCAAAACAAGCACAGAGAGCAGTAGATGAGAGCTGTATCAACAGCCATAGTAATAAGAACCGAGAGGACAGGGGCAATTTGAGAAAGCTCTGATGGACTATAGCTGTTAGATATGGGAACTAAAAGAGGATAAGTAACTTTCAGGTGACTGATTGGATCATGCTGTTAACTGATGAAACAGACAACAATGATAATAAAAGATGTTTAAAATAAGGAAATTGCAAGTTCAGTTTTGAACATATTAAGTTTTCTGGAAGAGGTTTTCAGCAGCCAGTTGCAGGAGAATGGTATAAGCTACAGACATATATATATGTATGTATGTGTGTGTGTGTATCAGTTTATCAGTAAAAGCATACACTCGATATCTTAAATCTATAAAAAGTGGATAAACTTTCATGTTGGGCAGATCCTACACAAATAACAATGTTTTGGAAGATAAGACATACTCTTTTAAAAAAGGATAACTAATCAGAAAAAGTATGAGTAGAATTAGAGAAATGTTGCAGAGAGAAAGGGAAAATTTTAAGTGGAATGGAGTGATCAAAATATCTAATGAAATAGAAAAGTACAGTAATTCAGGAATAGAAAATGGTTTAACAATTAGAAACCCAATGTTAGCATAAGTGAGAGCTGTTTAAATAAAGGTGTAAGAGAAGGCAGGTTAGCTGTTATCCCTAGAAAACTCTACATGCCTCCTACTGAAATTTAGTGTCCACTATACATTTGCCTTATTTATAACATTTAGAGCTCTCAATTTGCTCTTGACTATTGACATATCGTATTATGGTAAATATGACCTCCTGTTTTTGTTTATAGGAAATAATAGGTTATATTGGGTGTCAACAACTGTGAGAGGTCTGAGTTTTTACCATCCTGTAAGTTCACAAGTTAGTCTGCCACAATTATTTGGAAAATTGAAGAATATATATCACTCTTCTTGGTCAGAGAAGAACTGCATTATTCTTTTTTTAAAAATATTTTATTGCATTTTAGGTTTTGGGGTACATGTGAAGAACAGGCAAGATTGTTGCATAGGTACATATATGGCAATGTGGTTTGCTGCCTTCCTCCCCATCACCTATATCTGGCATTTCTCCCCATTATTCTTAGAGCAAGAGAAGTGGTCAGTGTCAGCACTTTTGGAGTTCTCCTAAGCCTCAGTGAGATTCATTTTAAAAAAGAAGCACAAGCTTAGGACCCACATATTTGATAATGGGTAGTAAGCCTGCTGACCCTAGCTCTAGGGGAGATATTATCTTTAGTACATTGGATAGTAAACAAACTCCTCCTTTGTTCCAAAGAGAGACACTATCTCTGTATGTCAAGCCTGTTATAAAATTATCCTTAGAAAGGTAGTCTGTAACAAAGACAGCGAATGTCTCTGCTCACAAGTTTAGAGATGTAACAGACCATGAAGAATTTTTTGTTCAACAATATCTACTTGTATTTACACTGTCTTGTTTTGTGAATATTTTCATAAATATGCCACTTCATTGGCCACTCAATCTGACCAATGATATCTAGAAACAAATCCACTTATGTTTCCTTATACAGTATATAATTAAGGCTACTATCAACAGAATTTCAAGGAGCAACAGGAAGACATTCTAAAGTATTGACCTCACCTGTGCCTCCAGGGTCCTGAATACAAATGTCAACTTTTGAACAAATGATTAAACCTTCAGAATCTATCTTTGAAAGCCAGGTGGATTTCCAAAAAGGTCAGGAATTAACCTTTACATTAGCTTGAGGCTGTTGTTTAGGTACTACATTGCTGTATTATAGACTTACGCATTGCACATTGTTCCACAAGGAGAAAGCGGAGGGGATTCTATCATCCAGAACCAACTTGCCCAGTGAGTTGAGGCTGATCTGAATGCCTCTCATGGCTGAAATAGTGTCATTAATTATATCAGCTAAAGTCAGAAACAATTCAAGATTTCACAAAGCATTTGGTTGTCATGTCTTCCTACACTCCCTGAATGTGTAACCATTCCTCAGTCTTTCCTTGCTTATTACAAACTTGAAACTTTTTAAAGAGTATTATTCCATTATTTTTAGAATTAGCCTCAGTTATAGTTTGACAATATTTTCATAACTATATTGAAGTCATGCATTATTGGATAGAATGCCACAAAAGTAATGTGTGTTTCTCAGTGCATGAGGTCAAAGGGAAATGACGTTAAGTCGTTTTCTGGATAATGTGAAGTTTGATCTATTAATTGACATGTTGAGTGTCAGCTTTCTCCATCATATTGTTACTACTATTCTCTTTGTAATTGTATTAGTCTGTTTTCATGCTGCTGATAAAGATATACCTGAGACTGGGCTGTTTACAAAAGAAAGAGGTTTAATGGAATCACAGTTCCACGTGGCTGGAGAGGCATCACCATCATGGTGGAAGGTGAAAACACATCTCACATGGAGGCAGACGAGAGAAGAGAGCTTGTGCAGAGAAACGCCCCTTTCTAAAACCATCGGATCTGTGAGACTTACTCACTATCATGAGAACAGCACGGGAAAGAACCACCCACATTATTCAGTTAACTTTCACCAGGTCCCTCCCACGACACGTGGGAATTGTGGGACCTACAATTCAAGATGAGATTTGTGTGAGGACTCAGCCAAACCGTATCAGTAATTAATAAATATCTATTTGGGTGGAGATGTTCTGAGAAGATGTGCATATTCCATTTTTTTCTAACTTTTGCTCAGTGCTTTATTGCACAATGTTGATTCCTGCCTTCAGGAAATATTGCTGCAGAGTTCTAAGGATGATTTTATATTCCCTTTATTCTCTACATGTTTAATAGGAATTATTTAATAAAAATTGTACATCCTCTTCATTTATATTATTCATTTATTACTTCTACCAGTATGGAGTCATGCATATTTATTACTTGGGTTATAATCTAACACTATCTGTTATTAATTCTAAGGCTGCTAAAATTATTTTGGATTTGGCTATGGAGGGGTACTGTTAGATTAGCTCTTGTGCTCTTTTACAGGCACCAATACTTTTTCCTTTCTTATTACCCTTGGTTTTCCTTTTGCTGCTCTATTCTCAGTCATAAAATTTTATAACATGAAATTTGCCCCCATCAGCTATGTGAATTAAGCTAATCAAATAATCAACCTCCTCAGTAGTAGTTATTGGTTGAGGGATGAAAACTGAAACCAATTTTTTCCACTTGAAAAGAATGGAATGCAGAACTTCTATTTTATCTCTAAGTATATACCTTTTATCTTCCCTTAGAAGATATGTTAAGATGTGATGTGTGAGAACAGTAAATGTATTTGTCTAAACATAAAGGAACATTTTAGCCACAATAAGTGGGGAAACAGTCACTCTGTAAAGCCTGATGATTTGATGGAAATGTCAAAATGCAAAACATACATATGTGGGACTGAGGGAGCCCATGATGAAATCTCTGTCTTCTCCAAAGTCAATGAATGTATTTTATTGTTGGGCCACATTGGAATTAATGCTTCTGTGTCACTTTTAACTAAATGATTATTTCCTTAAATTGAGTGATATATTTATGCACCTATTGAGTTGCCATCCAGATGGCCAGTGACTAGGAAGAAGGCACGGATGCTGGGAATGTCTTTATACTGTGCATCTTGTAGGCAATTTGTCAGCTCCAAATACCTTCCACTTTTAATCATTATTGTATTATTTCATTACATTTCTCCCCTAGCCATAGAATTAAATAGCAGAAATGTTTTCTGTCATCTCCCTACACCACGGTCCACTCATGCTATGACTAAGCAGTAGATGACCTTTAGGGTAAACTCTAATAGCGATGTGTTATATGTTCCTTTTATCAAGGAGCAAAATAGTGTGTATACAAATAGGCAATGGGAACAAGAGAGAAATCTGAATTGAAGCTGTCTTCTGGTTTATCTTTGCACATGTTCTCACCACGGTCCTCAGTTCTACCCATTGGCAGGCCTGCAGTTAATCAAATGAGGCGGTAAGAAATAGGTGACATGAACCACTACTCCTCCATCTGTTAATCATGTGGAAGGCAGAAAGCTGATTACTCTGAAGACTTAAATGATTCCTTATTATTTGAAAGCTGCTTGACTATCATATATTGACTCATCTCCACAAAAAACTATGTTCACTCCAGAGGCTGCACCCACTTGCCCATCTCTACCTTTCCCAGTTTATAACTTTGCATTGCTTATCTGCATTGAAGCAGACTGAAAAGTCACAAGTGGTTACCTTGCTAACCTCTAGATTCATATTAGGTTTAGCCATCTTGCCTTTCAGGGCTTCAACAAAGAAGAAGATACCAAATATACAACATTGTGACTCTTATTACTGCCATCTACGCAGGTTTACCCTGTCTTCCTCAAGCTTTCCTGAAATTGTGAGATGGAAGATACAGTGGCAAAGAACTGAAGATACATAAAAGCAGGACACTGTCATAAAGAGAATGAGAAGAGCAGATAAACATCTTGGAAACAAAACCCCACCCCTAAAAAATAAACCACAGTATACCAGGAGAGCCTGGGAAATTCTGGGCACCTAAAGAGTAGCCTAAGAAAAGACAGTGGTCCTTTACACCTTTTACCAGCAGCATTCCCCAAATACTTTACTGCCTGTTTACCTTCTAAAAGAAACTACAGCAAATAGAATTTTCTGCTTAATTCCTCAAGGCAACATTCACAATGCTTCTTGCAAAGTGCTCAGCTTTGATTCAACACTCAGCTGCTCTGGATTCTTGACTCTGTGATGACCTTGAACTCAGAGGTCTTTAGGTCCTCTATCCAAGTTAAGTGTTTGGGATAATGGTTCAATGATATCAAGACAAATTTTTAAGTTGATCTTTCTGTTTTTCTCTTGTAACAAAACAAAATTCCTGAGACTTTAGAGTATGAGAGCATCGTAATGTAACAATAGCATCTTATGTGCCTGCAAATTGAGAATAATCCTGAATTTCACAGAACATTTTGACATAGATTTTCGTCAAATGATACAACTTCATTTTTTCCTACAAGTAATTAGGATAACAAATAAGATCTTTGTTTTGTAATGTAATCATGATAACCAGGAGGTGACAAAGTGGTAGTTTTTGTTTGTTCTGGTCTCAAAGCCTTTCAGACTAATGCAAGTATAGCAGCACATGGGTCCAGAATGATTTGACATGCTCCGTAGCTTTAATGGGTGTGAAATCTATTTCGGTAAAATTTCATTTAGCACAGGTTCTGACAAACCTTCATCTTTTTTTCACAT
>PVKV010031823.1:0-11692 GCA_004027835.1 Alouatta palliata | reverse complement strand
AGCGTGAGCCACCGCACCCGGCCTGTTCAGCATATTTCTTTTAGCGCATAGATTCTCTGCATACTTTGTTTATGGATTCTCTAATACTTTGTACTCTACATACTTTGGTTATCTCTCTATCTGGTTGTCCACACAAAGTTGTATATATCTATAATTACCTATAGGTATAATTATCCGTTTGTATGTATGCATGCATTTCATTTTATTTTTGATCTACTGCATATATTATGTTTTACATTTTAAATTTTAATCATATTTTGCTAATATATAGAAATGATTGATTGATTTTTTTTGTACATTGGTCATGTATCCTCTCACCTTGCTCAACTCAGTTACTAGTTCTAGGAAACTTTCTTGCAGTTTTCTGTATTGTCTATATATAGGGATGGTTTTATTTCTTCTCTAGCAATCTTTATTTTCCTTGCCTTATTGCACTGGTTAGGATATCCAATATGATGTTGAGTAAGAGTAGTGAAAGTAGGCATTTTTGTCTTGTTACAGATCTTTGCAGGGGATAGGGGAGAAATGAACATTCCCAGTCTTCCACCATTAAATAAGATATTAGCTGTATATTCTCTTTAGCTACCCATCTGCAAATTGAAGAAGTTCCCCTCCATTCCTAATCTTATAAGAGTGTTTCCGTTGTCATGAATGGATATGGAATTTTGTCAAATGCTTTTCTATGTCAGTTGATATGATCTTGTAATTTTCTTCTTTCAACTCTTAGTATGGTTGATCACATTAATTGATTTAAATCAGACTTGCAAACCCAGGATAAACCCCAACTTGGTGGCAGTGTGTCACTCTTTTTAGGTATTGCTGTATTCTATTGATTAATTTTTAGAATATTTTGATATCTGTGTTTATAAGAGAAATTGGTTGGTAGGTGGGGTTTTCAGAGTATTTTTGTCTGGTTTTGGCATCAGGATGATGCTGGTTTCATAAAACGAGTTGGAAAGTGTTCCCTCCACTTTGATTTTCCGGAAGAGATTATGTAGAATTGGTGTTATTTCTTCTATAAATGTTTGGTAGTTTTCCTGCGTGAAAGCATCTGGGCATGGAGGTTTGTTTTTCAGAAGGGTTTAAGCTATAAATTGAAATTATTTAATAGCTATAAAACTTGTCATATGATTTATTTCAACTTAAATTTTGGTAGTTGGTGATTTTTTTCTGGAGTCGGTCCATTTTACCTAAGTTGTGTTAAATTTATGTGCAAAGAGGCACTTACAGTAGTCCCTTATTATCTTTTCAATACCTGTGGGGTGTGTAGTGACATGATATTGATAATTTGTATCTTTTTACCTTTTTTTTAACCTTGTAAATCTTATTATCAACTTTACTGATTTTTTAAAGAACCAATATTTGCATTGCATTGCATTTATTTATTTATTTATTTATTTATTTATTTTGAGACAGAGTCTCACTCTGTCACCAGGCGCCAGGCTGGAGTGCAGTGGCACGACCTCGGCTCACTGCAACCTCCGCCGTCCGGGTTCAAGCAATTCTCCTGCCTCAGCTTCCCGAGTAGCTGGGACTACAGGCGCGCGCCACCACGCCCAGCTAATTTTTTTTTGTATTTTTAGTAGAGACGGGGTTTCACCATGTTGACCAGGATGGTCTTGATCTCTTGACCTCGTGATCCGCCCGCCTCGGCCTCCCAAAGTGCTGGGATTACAGGCGTAAGCCACTGCGCCCGGCCCATTTATTTTTTAAACTAAATAACAGAAATTAACTTTCTCACTTACAGTTCTTTTTGTTTGTTTGTGTTTTTGAGACATAGTCTCACTCTTCGACCCAGGCTGGAGTGCAATGTTGCCATCTTGGCTCACTGCAACCTCCACCTCCCAAGTTCAAGCAATTCTTGAGCCTCACCCTTCAGAGGGTTGGGATTACAGGCGTGAGCTGCCCCACCAGGCCACACTTTCTCACAGTTCTGAGGCTGAAAGTCCAACAAGACCAAGGTGTTGGCAGGGTTGGTTTCTTCTGAGATCTCTCCTTGGCTTGCAGATAGCTGCTTCCTCCCTGTGTCTTCACATGGTCTTCCCGCTCTTTTCCATTCATTGCTTCAAAAGTGATTTTCTGTTTTTAATTTTATTGATTTCTACTTTATTATGTTTTCCTTCTGTTTGCTTCAGGTTTGTTTTGTTTTTCATTTTCGATAATGTAGAATCTTAACTGTTGAATTGAGACCTTTCTTTTTCTTAATTCCTGGTTTCTAAGCATTGAATTACCCTTAACCCAGAACCAGTTCCTTCCTCTCCCACAGACAGCCTATTTGCCAAGGGGATCAGACATCAGGTCTGATGAGCAGCGTACACATTCCTCATTGTACATGAATATCTTCCGTTTATTAGATGGTGTTGGGAACAATTTATGTCTTTCAGTGTTACACTCTTTACCAGCACTTGGCATCTTCAGATATCTAAAAGTTTTCCCATTTGGAGAGTGTGTAATAGCATTTGGCTAATGGTTTGAACTTAAGTTTACCCACTTACTAATGAGATTGAGTACTTCTTCATCCATTTGGTTGGAGCTGGAAATTATTTTTATGAGGGATTGCTTTAAATCTTCATGTCTCTACCACATTTAGGATGTTTTGGACATTTTATTCAAACATTTTTGTCTGTTCCATTCTATCTTTCCTTTTTCTTCAGGCCTCCAATTACAAATAGTTAGAATTACTTATATGGTCTCACAGGTCCCTCAGTCTCTGTTCCCGATTATTTTAAAAATTTTTTTTCTCTGTTTTTTTTCAGGTTGAATAATTTTCATTATCTATCTTCACATTCACTGGATCTTTCTTCAGTTATCCATTTCCTGCTATTAAGCTCAACCAGTTAACTTCAAATTTTTAGATGCTGTATTGCGGTTTCCAGTTTCAAAATTTTTATTTGCCCTTTTAAAATAAATATGTTCTCTATCACGGCTCAGATTTCCTGTATCTTTATGACTATGTTTTCCTTTGTCTCCTGAGCATAGTTATAGCGGCTGCTTTAAAGTTCTGGTCTGTTGTTTCCATCACCTTGGTCATCTCAGCACTGGCCTCTGTGTATTTGCATTTCACTTTTCCCCCTTTTTTAAAAATTTATTTTTATTTTTAAATAAAGATGGGGTTTCACCATGATGGCCAGGCTGGTCTTGAACTCCTGACCTCAAGTGATCCACCCACCTCGGCCTCCCAAAGTGCTAGGATTACAGGCGTGAGCCACCGCTCCCGGCCCACTTTTCCCCTTTACTGTGTGTTGTTACCTTCAGGCAGGTCCTATTTTCCTGTGTTTTCATATGCTGAGTAGCTTTGGATTGGATCCTAAATGTTCTTAAGGCTATGTTGTGGAGACTGCAACAAGTTATATTATTTTAAAGAGTATTCTTATTTAAGCAGAGAAATAATTTGGTTCAAGTAAAACTGCAGACTATTCCTTGCCTGTGATGGATGACGGCTCAAGTCTCAGGGTAACTCTGTCATCTTTACCTGCAACACTTGTGGTATGACCTACACATACATGGGTCTGAGGTCAGTCAGAGACATGGAAAGCATTTACACTCAGAAGCCAGAGTTCCTTTTCCCTAGCTCTCTCCTTTCCAGAATTCTCACCTCATGTTCCAGTGTTCCTAGTTGCCCTGGGTTTCAGCCCTTGTTTCTCAGTCCAGAAAGATGGAAGGAGTTCTATTAGAATTTTAGTGGCCCATTTCTGCATTGTAGCACTGGCCTACTATTGGAATAAAGCTATTTATTTCTTGTTGGTCCCTTTCCCCAAGTTTTGACTCCATCCAAGATCAATTTTCTTTTATCCCATTCCCCAAATAGTTCCCCCTCCCCCCAAATCCAAAGCTTATAACTTGTAAGGATTGTTTTTTGTTTGTTTTCTTTGGTTGTGGGAGGTTCACTCTGCTAGGAGCTTACTCCTTCATAATAAAAGCACTACTCTTCTTTCATTTTGAAGGATAATTTTCCAACATTTAGAATTCTAGCTTTGCATTTTTTTTAAAAACCTTTTGGAGATGTCATTCCACTTGGTGGGGGTGATGAGTTTCTCATGAAAATTCAGTCATCACTTCCTTTTTGTGTTTCTACCTAGGGTAATGTCTGTTTATGTCTTGCTGCTTTTATAATTTTTTCATTCTTTTTAACGAATTTAACTTTTATATACTTCAGGTATTTTTCTTTTAAGTTCCCTAAGTGCATGTAGCAAAGAAAGTGCTATCTTTACTTCTTTTCTATATGCTTTAACTCTTGATGCACTCTATTTAAGCTATAATAGAAATATCTTCCTAAAATTTATATGTTGAAATTTTAAATCTTGAGGTGATGGTATTAAGAGGTGGACCTTTTGGGAAGTGATTAATCCATAATGGTGCCATCCTTATGAATGGGATTAGTGTCCTCATAAAAGAAATAGAAGGAAGTGTGTTTTCCTCTTCTGCCATGTGAGGATACCACAAAAAGATACTATCTGGGAAGGAGAAAATTCTCTCCAGACACTGAATCCACTGGCACCTTGATCTGGGACTTCCTAGCCTTCAGAATTATGAGAAGTAAGTTTCTGTTGTTTATAAATTTCCTAGTCTAAGGTATTTTGTTATAGTGGCCCAGATGGACTAAAACAATTTATCTTTTCCATGTTATGTTTTTCCCCTCTTTATTGTTTGGGTAATTTTCATTGGAACAGAAAGCTTGGACCACCACAGTACA
Organism: Alouatta palliata; assembly: GCA_004027835.1. Lineage (NCBI taxonomy): Eukaryota > Metazoa > Chordata > Mammalia > Primates > Atelidae > Alouatta > Alouatta palliata. The sequence continues at coordinate 6,999 of PVKV010031823.1, read as the reverse complement.
TAATAGGAAATGTGGCAAAGTGAAAGAAGCAGTTCCTGCTGTTCCCCAGTTCATCTGTCATAAGGGGAGCGCTAGATCTCCCAACTCTGAAAGGTAAGTTCAGTACGTTTGTATTATTTTAATACTCCTCAATATCAAAATATTGAAAACTGATTTATAATTTCCAACACATAAATATTTATACAATTTTGTACATGGTAATAATTACAGGAATGCAAATCAAAACCATTATGAGATACTACTTCATACACATTAGAATGACCACTATTAAAAAACAAAACAAAACCAGATAATAACAAATATATTGGTGAAGATTTGGAGAAAATGAAACCCTTGTGCATTGCTGGTGGGATGTAAAATGGTGCAATCTCTATGGAAGATGGTATGAAAATTCCTCAAAAAATGAAGCATATAATTACTACATAGTTCAGCAATTCTGCAATTCTACTTCTGAGTAGATACAACAAAGAATTGAAAGCAGGGAGTGTGATATTTACATACCCATGTTCACGCAGTATTATTTACAATAGCCAAAACATGGAAGCAACTTAAATGTCTATTAATGGATAAATGAATAAACAAAATGTAGTATCCATCAAATAAAATCTTATTCAGCTTTAAGAATGAAGTTCTAACAAATGCTTTAACATGGATGACTTTGAAGATATTATGCTAGGTGACATAAACCAGCTAGAAAAGGACAAATGTCATATGAGCATACTTACATGAGATACCCAGAGTAGGCAAATTCACAGATAACACATTGCCCCTGGCAAGCATCATTCTACTTTCTGTATCTATGAATTTGACTACTCTAGGTATCTCATATAAGTATGCTCATATGACATTTTATGGTATAAACCAGTAGTTCCCAAATATTGCATCCTGTTCAGATTTTAGAAAGTAACTGGATCTTCCATGCTTAATAATCACAGAGAACCCAAAGCTGCCGACTTACTACAATATATGGGAGAGTTTTTGAGGGTGATGGGTGATTGACATATGCAAGCTGGTATCCCTTCCCCAAACATGAGAACAAAGACTTCTTTCCCGCTTCCCCAGCACTTTGTACAAGTATATTTTGGGTAACACTCTTCATTCAAGGTTTGGGAGCAGCAGAAAGGAATAGCCCTTCAAGATAAGCAGTAGGTTAAATCGGATGCTAGACGTCACGTTGCAAAAATTCACCATTCATCCCCACCACAGAAACTCTTCCACTGGGTTTTCTCTCCTATCACGATGTTATTGAGTCCAAGAGGTCATCCCCCAAATCCTCATGTCATTGCCACTCAATCTGTAACTTTTAAAAATGCTTTCCCTATCCTCCACAAGGGGGAGCCTTGATGCTCATGTGTCTTTTTTTAATGCAGCATCATTTTAGCTTCCTCTTCACCTCATCCTGCAAAACTTGATACATCCAAAATTACCGCTAGTAATTTTATGTTGTTTGAATTTCACCTCAGTAAAAAACGTTATCACTAGTTTGATTTGAAAACAAAGTAGTGATAAAACAAACTATATACACACTCCTCTCTCGAGGCAAACTCTGTAGCCCTTCTTGAATGTGAAAATGGTTGTTTCTTTCCCCAAATTCTATTTTTTCTTCTTTCCCCCAATTCTCTATTCTGTGTTACTTTACTTTTATTACGATGGGCATTGTGTCCCTGAGGTGGCCTAGCCTGGCATCTTCCTTGCCCTTGGGGCCCAGCTTTCCTGCTAGAGGTTGTGGGGAAATTTCCTTTTCTGACCTTCTGTCTATATCCTGTGGCTTCTGTTTGCAATTTCCTCTCCTCTCACCCCATCTGTTTTAGCTTTTAATAGCACAGAGGATGGGGGTTGGGAGAATGAAGCTGTCCCTGGGCAAGCTCTGGGATCTCCAGCTTGGGAGGTGCCTCTAATGTTGAGTGGGACAAATGCCAGAAAGGACCAGTGGGGGCTTGGGGCTGGCACTACAGGTATCTCTGTCTCTCACCCAGGGAAACAGGTGACCTAATATTCTGTACATTCTCCTTACTTGGGATCCTGGAATGTTAAAACTCACTGTAGCCAGGCACATGATAACTGTGCTCTAGTGATCATAAAAGAGAGGGTGAGAGTAAAAAATGTAATTCCCAAGATCAATGTCACCTCCTCAGTTGCCCCCAGGACAATAACTCTTCTCTGAGTAGTGGGGGATTCCAGATGGGAGTCAGTGGGAGAGGTATCTTAAGAGGATGTGGTGTAACATATACCTTTTACCTAAAGAGTCACTGTGAGAGTGATGGGGGTGCAAATTCTCCAAGAGTGAGCAACTTTGGAGACCAGGGTGGGACCACACATGGAGTTAGGATGAAATCCCCTGTTACTCACTGCTCGGAAGGGAACTTGGAGCCAAATGGAGAGGAACCACCCATTACCATCTCTCAAAAAGGTGCTGCCTTCTCCTCTCAGGGACCTGAGACCCATGACTGCTACCTCACTGTTTGTCTCAGTGGTCACCTTTACTTCTGGGCTTCAGGTACTCTGCAGGTGCCCTTCAGCTTTCCCCTTTTGAAGCTAGAGAAACATGGAGAGAACCAGCCTTCTAAGCATGGCTTGTGGGAGCTGGGGTAGGATGTCAAGGCCCTGGGGAGACAAGACATTTGGATGTGCAGGTCCTCTGGAGGCAAGACCTTTGAGAGGCAGAGCTCAGGTTCTGGACCAGGGGCCAAGTTTTCAATCTTTCTCTTTATAAATAGTGTTATTTATGTTTTGCTCAGAAATCCCTTCCTACCTCAAGTTCATGGTGGTTTCCTGCTATATTACCTTCTAACAGCTCTATTGTTTTCTCTGTCATATTTAGATCTTTAAGCTACCTGTACTTGGTTTTGATGCATGAGCCGGGGGTGAAATTTCATTGCAAACTTACAGCAAACTTGATTGCATTAAGTTTTTACATACATATTTTTGAAAAGTTGGCCAGGTGCAGTGGCTCACACCTGTAATTCCAGCATTTTGGGGAGGCTGAGGTGAGAGGATTGCTTGAGCCCAGGGGTTTGAGACCTGCCTGGGCAACATAGTGAGACCCTGTGCCTACAAAAAATTTAAAAATTAGGCAAGCATGATGGTGTATCCCTGTAGTCTCAGCTACTCGAGAGGCTGAGATGGGAGGATCACCTGAGCCCAGAGAAATAGAGGCTGTGGTGAGCCCTGATCACACCATTGTACTCCATCCAGGGTGACAGAGACACTGCACCAAAAAAATTTAAATAAATAAAAACCAAAAATAAATAAAAAGAAAAATTTATCATTTGCTGCTTCCTCTATCACACATGATGTTTCCTGCAGTTGAGGTCTATTTCTAGGTACTAGAAATAGGTCATCTCAGGATGACCGAGACAGGTACCAAGACTAGTGCAGGCCAGGCACGGTGGCTCACACCTGTAATCCCAGCACTTTGGGAGGCAAGACAGGCGGATCACCTGAGGTCAGGAGTTCGAGACCAGCCTGGCCAACATGGTGAAACCCCCGACTCTACTAAAAATACAAAAATAAGCCGGGCATGGTGGCATGCGCCTGTAGTCCGAGCTACATGGGAGGCTGAGACAGGAGAATCGCTTGTTGGGAAGGGAAGGTTGCAGTGAGTCAAAGTCACGCCACTGCACTCCAGCCTGGGCAACAGAGTGAGACCCTGTCTCAAAAAAAAAAAAAAAAAAAAAAGAATTTTGTTTTTATTTATTTATTTTTTTTTGAGACAGAGTTTTGCTCTTGTTGCCCAGGTTGGAGTCCAATGGCACGATCTTGGCTCACCTCAACCTCTGCCTCCTGGGTTCAAGCAATTTTCCTGCCTCAGCCTCTGAAGTAGCTGGGATTACAGGCATGCACCACTAAGCCCAACTTTTTTTTTTTTTTTTTTTTGTAGTTTTAATAGAGACGGAATTTCTCCATGTGATCAGGCTCATCTCAAACTCCTGACCTCAGGTGATCCACCCGCTTCAGCCTCCCAAAGTGCTGGGATTACAGCTGTGAGCCACTGTGCCCTGCCCTAGACATCAATTAAAAAAAAAAGACTAGTGCAATAGTGGGGAGAGATCAGGTTCAACTCGGAATACAGCAAAGACAAGGGGGATTTATAGCCAAGAAGCATGGTGCAGCAGGTGAAGGAGGCTGGGTGTGCATGTCAGTGGATGGAAAACTAAGAGGAGACACCCAAGATACTGGGCTTCTTTCTAACTGACTTAACAGGATTCTTGCTGAAAGCAGGCACGCATGATCAGATATCAAGGGGGTGAGGGCTAGGGAATTTGATTAGATACTGAAGATGATCAGATATCATGAATCTTGCAAAACCGACTTAGCAGAATTCTTGCTGCAAGTGGACGAGGCAGCCCCAAGGACAAAGCCTAGTTGAAAAAAGGGCTCAGAGGAGCTTTCATAAGTTTGGTTAAGAGAAGAGTCCTTGTGACTCTTTAGAAAAAAAATACAAAATTTGGCACACATAGGATGATTTTTGGACTGAGAAACACATTAAATCAGAAAATCTAAAGTGCCAAAATATGATACAATTCAGAAAAATGGCATACTATTTTTACTAATAGTATAGCCTACCTGTCTGGTACACTTGCATGCTTTTTCCCTATATTTTTGACTGAATAGTCTTTGATTGCCTTCATAATGGAGACAATTTTTTTTTTTTTTTTGAGACAGGGTCTTGCTCGGTTGCCCCAGCTGGAGTGCAGTGCCGTGATCTCAACTCACTGCAACCTCCTCCTCCTGGGTTCAAGTGATTCTCCTGCCTCAGCCTCTGGAGTAGCTGGGACTACAGGAGCCCACCATCATGCCTGGCTAATTTTTGTACTTTTAGTAGAGATGGGGGTTTCACCATGTTGGCCAGGCTGGTCTCGAATTCCTGATCTCAGCTGATCCCCCACTTCAGCCTCCCAAAGTGCTTGGGATTACAGATGTGAGCCACTGCACCCGGCCAATATTGGAGAATAATTTTATGATGTAATTTTTATAGATAGACTAGAAAGAGAAGTCGGTATTTCTTCTGGCATGATTGGTTGACATTTGTTTTGGTCATTGATAGTTTAAGAAACTGTCTTTACTCTCTCAACACATTGTTGGAAACAGATGTTCAGTGCCGTAAAGAAAAATTAGCATGGAGACAAAGGGTCTTTCAGCAACGCAATTTTTACTTCCTGGACTGCAGGAAGGGGACTCTCACTAGCCATCTTGCCACGAGAATACAATCAACAAAGGAAAAGCAGACAAATTTATCCCTTACGCATCTGGGGTTGTCCTTACCGCTGTGTCTGATCTCCATTGGTTGGAGCCAGACTTCACAATCTAAACTAAAACCCAACTGGCTAATAACTTAAAACTTTTCTAAACAGGTGAAAGCAATGGAGAGCTGGGACATGGCTGTGAGCACATCCAGCACAGATATCTTGGTTGAAGTACAAGGACATAGAATGTACTATGTGCCTGTAAGCATGGCATGTCTGACAGCTACATAGGATAGGGCTTCACAAAGAGTTATTAGCACACATGATTTATTCTTTAACAAGAAAGGAAACTTAAAAGAGGAACTTTTTTACTTCCCACACACATTAATCAGAATGTCTAACATTTTTTAAGATCATTGTTCATTTTGGGGAACTATTATGAAATTTCTTTTATAAAGGAGCAGTAACAATGAAGGTTATTTCCACACATTGCTTGGGCCGTTCCTGGTGGCAAATTTGCTTCTGGAGCTCCTTAATAGGGCAAGGCTTTAGAAAGGGTCTGTGTTTCACTGCCGTCCTACAAGACCCTAAGGTCCATCAAGACCCAAACTGGACTGTGCCATGTCCCAAAAATCCACTTAACGTAAGAGTGCTTCAGCTCTCTCATGTTCTGACTCCCCACTAAATTTGGGTCCAAAAAAATTTGTTTTTCCAGCACTTTTGAACTTCATTTTTTAAAGACGGGGTTTCACTCTGTTGCCCAGACTGGAATGATCATGGCTCACAGCAACCTCAAACTCCTGGGCTCAGGGAATCTTCCTATTTCAGTGCCCTGAGGAGCCGAGACTCTAGGTGTGCCACCACACTGGCTAATAGTTTTTATTTTTTGTAGTCATGGGGTCTTGCTATGTTGCCCAGGCTGGTCTCAGACTCCTGGGCTCAAACAATCCTCCCACCTCAGCCTCCCAAAGTGCTGGGATTACAGGCATGAGCTACTATGCCTGGTCACTTTGAAAAATTTAAAGCAAAGTAAAACTATATATTTCCAGAATGTTTCATGGTTTTCTGCTGGAGGGTGGTTCTGACATCTCACCTCATCTCCAGGAGAAGCCCTCATCTCTCTTTTCTTTCTGCATTTACTCCCTTGGGGATCTCACTCTTGACTGAAGCATCATTTGAGGGGTGATCACCTCCAGATCCCCACCTGGACAAGCCTTGCATCGCCTGGGGACCTCAGTATCTCCACCTGCAGTGTCCAGTGGGGGAGGGAGCAGGACGGCTTCCCAGCCCCCACCTCACCCTAACAGCACCCCAAGTTCCCCTTCTGGGCACGGCCACAGCTCTCACTCACCCACTGGCTTCCTGTCCAGGCTTCCTCAGCCCTATGCCACATTTGGGGCATTTCCTTCCCTGACAGAGGGGCCTGGGACCCAGCTGGGGCCCTGGCGGAGTAGACATGCTGCCCCTGCTGCTGCTGCCCCTGCTGTGGGGGGGTGAGTGAGCTGAGGGAGGAGGAACAGGCACGGGGGTGGGAAGGGGGCTGGAGCCGAAGCTGAGCCTCTGTGTACCCCCAGGGTCCCTGCAGGAGAAGGCAGGGTATGAGCTGCAAGTGCCGAAGTCGGTGACGGTGCAGGAGGGCCTGTGCGTCCTCGTGCCCTGCTCCTTCTCTTACCCGTGGGAGTCCTGGTATTACAATTATCGACTCTACGTCTACTGGTTCCGGGACGGAGAGAACATAAACCTTGATGATCCTGTGGCCACAAACAACCCAGACAGAACCGTGAAGCAAGAGACCCAGGACCGATTCCACCTC
>PVKV010031822.1:0-20537 GCA_004027835.1 Alouatta palliata | reverse complement strand
CAATACATTCCAACCGCAAGAGACCACTCCTTCTCCCTGTTCATTTGTCTTTATATATTTGCTTGGCATATTCACTGTGACCTATGTTAGGAAGACTCTTCCACTATTTCTTCCCATAACTAGTTCCTTCTCATCAACTGTGTCTCATCTCAAAGCAGTTATCTGAGAGACCTGCCTTTCCTATATACTTTAAAAGCCTCCTCACGTTTTTTAATTTTAGTTAGTCTCTGGCATATACTTATCTCATATTTCCTTCTAAGCATTTATAATACTATTGCTCATTTGAATTTTTATACACAGATCTGTATAGTCCCTCCTCTCACCAAAGATTTGTTCTATGAGAGTGAGAATTTGGTATTCTGATTCCTGTTGTATCTTTGGGTTGTTGAACACTTTCTTATACTGGACAGATCCTCTGAAAATGTCAAGTTGAAAAATAAATAAGTTGTTGATTTAATCTGCTTAAATTTATAAATGTTTAGTAAACACTAAAGTAATGTATAAAATATTTTAATAGTTATTTAATTAGGTATATTATGAGTATTGTTTTAACTAAATTTCTATTAAGTGAATGAATAAGTTATTCTATAGCTACACAATGGAAACTTACTTGTTAATAAGAGCAACAAATTACTGCAACATGCAACAATACAGGTGAGTATTAAATCATTATGATAAGCAAAATATCTAGACAAAAATGCATATATACTGTGTAATACCCTTTATATAGATGTATACACAATACAATTCTCTCTATAACAGAAATCCAGTCAATGGTTGCCTATGGACAGAATCTAAAAACATAAGAAATATTCATATCGATATGATGATAACATATGTTTATTATAATTTTAGTTCCACAAATGTATGCACATGTGAAAATACATCAAATTCTTCACTTTAAATATGTATAGCTAATTTTGCACAAATTATTCTTCAATAAATTTGCAAAACAATAGATGCATCTAAATGATAAATAATTCGGGTTGAGGTTTCCTGGTGTTTCATTAAAAAATTCTTGAATTGAAAATAAGCTTGAAGAGGAATGTAACTATTTATTACTAGTGATAATGCAGGTACCAAAACACCATGGTGATAGGTTTTTACATTCCAATGTGCAGACTTTTGTGTCAGGTACCCACATTCATATGACGGGTGTCTTGCTGCAAAAATTGTCCGCTGTCAAGTGAATCACACTTCAGTGCAACAATAATAATTTTTTTCAGCAGATGGGAAAGTATATTTTATATTTAAAGTACAGTTTTTCTGCCTTCTCAGCGATTTACATTAATTTTTCCTTGACAGCTGAATTCCAGCTGCCATCAATTTCAAAGAGAAATTATTTAGATATAAAACCTTTAGGTAAATTATTATTTTTCAAAATACAATGATTTAAACCATCTCATAAATCTGTATGAGTAAAAGAGTATTTTCTCAAAACATAATGGTTTCTTCTATAAATGTGTTTGCTTAGTGTGTATTGATCTTCCATAATTCTTCATATAGGTGTAATTATTTTCAATTCAATTTGTTTTAAAAATTTTCAGCACAACATGGGAGTCTAAATACATTAAAGTGGAATCCTTACTCTAAAAGAATTTTCAATAAAATAATCAAAATAAAAGAAAAACAAAATATAATGAAAATAATATAATAATTTCTAAAACATAATATTCATTTATAAATTACTTCATAGGGTTGTAGTTATTCAACTATTATTCCAGTATTACTAAGTGGTTATTATGTGCTGAACACTGTCCTGGACAATAGGAATATAAAGAGGAGTCTGACAGAAACTGCCTTTTTTAATGGGACCCATTTAAAATTATTAATTATAATAATAATTGTAAAACTGTCTGCAGAGAAACAATACAGCATAATGATTTAAAATATAGGTTTTTGGAGGAAGAAAAACCTGAATTTCCACCTTAGCCCTAGTACTTCATGAAAGGTACTGGACATCGCTAAGCCACAATTCCCTACCTTAAAAATGTGACCAGTAATACCTTCCCCATAGCTAGGGACTTATGAGAAAATATTTGTCAGTCTTTATTTTGTCATTTGCAAAAGAAACAGATTAATATATTTCTATCTCTCAGAGTCTCTAAGCTCTTGAAAAGAAGAAATTGCTTACTATACAATAACTATACAACTGATTTTTAACTAAAAAATCAATATACTTGTGCAACCATCAACTAGATCAACATATACATTTCCAACATCCCAGAAAACTCTTTTGTGCCTTCTTCATGCAATACTTTACAAAGATAATCACTATTTTTTCACCATGGACTACATTTTTCTGTTTTAATAATTCATGTAAAGGCCATTACATAGTATGCAATCTTTTGTTTGTTTCTATTTTTTTTTCTTTAATACTTTAAATTCTGGGATATATGTGCAGAACATGTAGGTTTGTTACACAGGTATACATGTCCCATGGTGGTTTGCTGCACACATCAACCCATCATCTATGTTAGGTATTTTTCCTAATGCTATCCCTCCCCTTTTCCCCTACCCCATGACAATCCCTGGTGTGGGATCTTCCCCTTTCTGTGCAGACAAACTTTGTTTATATACATATATTATGCATGCATTTTAAAGTGGTATATATCATTATATAAAGTGTCTGAGAAATCCTTCCTCAAAGGAATTTCAACATTTTTTTTCTAAGAATTCTCTAGTCCCTACTCTTCCTTCTAATTTTAATGGTCCTCCATACCGTTTGCTCATGTTACAGAAAATGATCTTCTGTAGTGAATCCTTTGGTAGCTTCTTTGGAGAGAGTTAAATTCTATCTTAGTAACTAAGTGTCACTGATATGTTTGTGCCAATAGATTATAAAGTATCCTGGAGTTGATGTCTTTATGGGGTCCTGCCCACTGTAAACCTGGGTTCCTGTCTATGTGTGATGAGTCCATTCAGAACAATATCATGTTGGAGAAAAGGTGCTCTCTCTGTTTTTAAGATATTATTAAATATTTCTCTCTAGAAGAGATGTGAGCTATTTCTATAGAAATGATCATCTCTTCTTGACTTTGCTATGAAATCAGTGCCTTAATGATCACTTACTCTTCTAATGCCCATTGTAAATACCATGGTTTCATGTGAAATGTGACCCCACTCCTTGCTGGTATGGTCACATATCCTTTGGAATAAATACATAGGTCAAAACCATTTTTTACAGTATAAATATTATCTAAATGGAATTAATGTTTTTCAAAGCTGAAAGTGTTTTTCACCTCAAATCAGGGGCAAAGAATAATGTTGAATTCAGAAAAATAAACTATAGGATTGAGATAAGTTTGAATACATGTACACATACTTGCTTTTTAGATGGGCATCTCAGAAGAGAACAAGAGGCATAACTGATGAACTATCTGCCAGATTAATAGACTGTCATGATCCCCAGTGATAAGCAAGGGCAAGGACTGTTTTTCTTTTGTAGTATTGGAAAATCTGGAATCCTTAAATCTCATCTTCTAAATGAGCTTATAGTACTGATGCAATGTTATACGTCTACTGATTCAGATACTGAAGACCAACAGATTTTTTAAAATATGGAACATTTATGTAAGAAGTACCAGAACACACAATTCTCCAACTGTCATACAAAATAACAAATTAAATTCTGCTTCTCATCTCTGTGCAGCAATTTTTCTCAAATATCATTTCTCATTTTTTCCTCCAATAAGAACCAAAATCAGTTACACCTCAAACTATGGATACTTCTAATCAGAAGATTTAAATAGTTATGTATGCAATTTATCCTAGAGCACAAAGTAATTTCTTAAATGTTGCAATTGATTTTATTTGAATGTTTTAACTTATTTAAGTATATACAGCTAAACTAAATTTTTTTAAGTAAAAAAAAAAAATCTTAAACTTCATATGAAATAAAAAAGAGCCCACATAGCCAAGACAATCCTAAGCAAAAAAACAAAACAAAAGAAAAACAAAACAAAACTGGAGGCATCATGCTGCCTGACTTCAAACTATACTACAAGGCAACAGTAATAAAAACAGCATGGTATTGGTACCAAAACAGAGATATAAACAAATGGAACAGAACAGAGGCCTTGAAAATAATGCCCCACATCTACAACCATCTGATCTTTGAGAAACCTGACAAAAAGAAGCAATGGGGATAGGATTCCCTATTTAATAAATGGTGTTCAGAAAACTGTCTATCCATATGCAGAAAGCTGAAATTGGAGATCTCCCTTACACCTTATACAAAATGTAACCCCCGATGGATTAAAGATTTAAACATAAGACCTAACACCATAAAAAACCTAGAAGAAAACCTAGGCAATACCATTCAAGACAGAAGCATAGGCAAGGACTTTGTGACTAAATCATCAAAAGCAATGGCAACAAAAGCCAAAATAGACAACTGGGATTTAATTAAACTTAAGAGCTTCTGCACAGCAAAAGAAACTGTCATTAGAGTGAAATGGCAACCAACAAAATGGGAAAAAAATTTTGCAAGCTACCCATCTAACAAAGCACTAGTATCCAGAATCTACAAAGAACACAAATTTACAAGAAAAAACAACCCCATCAAAAAGTGGGCAAAGGATATGAACAAACACTTTTCAAAAGAAGACATTTATGCAGCCAACAGACATATCAATAAAGCTCATCATCACTGGTAGTTAGATAAACACAAATCAAAACCATACTGATGTACCATCTCAAGCCAGTTAGCATGGTGATCATTAAAAAATCTGGAGACAACAGATGCTGGAGAGGATATGGAGACATAGGAATGCTTTTACACTGTTGGTGGGAGTGTAAATTAGTTCGACCATTGTAGAAGACAGTGTGACGATTCATCAAGGATCTAGAAATAGAAATACCATTTGACCCACCAATCCCATTATTTGGTATGAACTCAAAGGATTATAAATCATTCTACTATAAAGACACATGCACACGTATGTTCATTGTGGTACTGTTTGCAGTAGCAAAGATTTGGAACCAACCCAAGTGCCCATCGATGATAAACTGGATAAAGAAAACGTGGCATATATAAACCATGAAATACTATGCAGCTATAAAAAAGGATGAGTTCATGTCCTTTGCAGGGATATGGATGAAACCGGAAACCATCCTTCTCAGCAAAAGGACACAAGAACAGAAAATCAAATACCACATGTTCTCCCTTATAAGTGGAAGTTGCACAATGAGAACACATCGACACAGGGAGGGGAACATCACACACTAGGGTCTGTTGGGGCATGGGAGGACTAAGGGAGGGATAGCAGGTGGTGGGGGGATTTGGGAGGGATGACATTAGGAGAAATACCTAATGTAGATGACAGGTTGATGGATGCAGCAAACCACCATGGTGTATGTATACCTATGTAAAAATCCTGCAAGTTCTGCGCAAGCACCCCAGAACTTAAAATACAATAAAAAAGAGGTTTTTACAGTGACTCTCAGATGACCTCAAAGATTTTATTCTATTTCATATTGTAGTGTTGACTCTAGAAAGAGGGAACTCAGAAACAGTATAACTATTTCTAGACAATGGAATAAAATAGAAATGGTGTATGTCACTGTGGTGAAGAGATAAAATATCTTGTGTGGATTCCCCACTTCTCTTTATCTTTTTCAGGCAGCATCCTAAAATGGAATGAGTATAGATCCTTGAGTAGCAGCTTGAAGAAAATCTTCCCAGAGAAAACAATCAACCAGCCATCTCCATTGGATTTTTCCATGAATAATGAAGAACTATGATTTGAAATTGCATTTAAGCCTCAAGTGCTGTAAGTTTTACTAATAAAAGAAGTTGAGGAATTGCAAGAAGATACAGCCAAAGATAGATATCCCTTTTATTGTATTGTTTCCAAGTATTAACAAATTTCAATATCTACATTAGATTCTTCCATATGTAATGAAGAAACTTGGATTTAGTAACTCTGATTTTGAAAGTGCATTTATGTATTAAGTACTGTAATTATTACTAATGAAAGAAAGAGGTCAAGGAATTGCTGAGAGAACTAACCAAAGAGAGAAGGGAGATACTAGTTTCATCATATCACTTATGAACATGTGAAAAATGCTGCAAAGAATTTGAGGAAGATGCATACTGTTAAAAATCTATGATATTCAAAATTAATAATATATTGGGATTCCATTATAAATGGGGCAGGTTTTAAATATACCAGGTCATCACTGAGGATTCAACAAGAGCCATGCAGAAATGTGTGCCTGTATATGTATGTGTTTGCAAGAAAGAGAAGGGGTGAGAGAGGAAGGGGGTGAGAAAGAGGGAGAATAAATTGAGGGACTATTAATAAAGAGGATATCCTTTGCACAGCTAATAGCTGAATGTAGAGGCATTTATGGAGCAAATAAGCCTTCAGAGAGTTAGACAAATGATACCAGAGACAGACAGTGATTTGAAAGAACATTACAAAAGTAATAAAAGAAGAAGCAGACAATAAAGGGATTGAGAATAAAATTGGATAGTTAGGATATTGGGATTAAGGATATGTCAATATCTTCTTAAATATTTTGGCGATAGGGGATGTTGTGTTCCTGTGAGAAGTTTTTTTTTAAATTAACTGGCTTCAACTTCTTTCTCTGTTAAACAAAAATGAGAAAACAGAAACTCTGTTTCCTCAGATTTCTATTTTATTGGATATCCTTTCTAATATTCCATAGCTTAAAAGTTGTGAAACTTCTAAATACATGCACATAATTTTAAATAAGGCATTGCATTTGCCAGGGTAAAACACTTCTTGAAATCTTGTATTACTTTTTCTTACTGAGTTAAATAAGGCTCCACACATTATAATGTATATAAATCTCCTGTTAGAAAATAAGCATTACCTCAGCCTTTGCCATGTATTTTCCAGAGTTATTGCATTTCATTACTTCTTAAGACAGAAAGAAGACAAGCCAACTTCAAGACATTTCATTTTAAAATTTGAAAGTATTTATATTCCACCATTTTTTTCTATAAGACGAATAAAATATTATCATATTTTCTTGATTAAAGCACAAGGGATGGGACTAAAGAAGACATATGATCAAACGACTGACACTATTACTTTCCTGATTTAGAAAGACTGAGATACGCATCATTGTAATTCATATTTAGAAACGTCGGAGTGGATGCTATTTCTATCCCTAAGTGAGAAAGTAATGGTACAAGCAGAAATATTTCTACTCCTAAAGTATTGAATTAATTGCTAACTTTCCAAAATCATTTCAGATCCGAATGCATTCAGGTTCTAAACTCCAACTGAAAAATTATATTACTATTGGGTTCCCCAGAAACAGGCTCTAAGACAATGATTCTACTAAAGGCAGTTATTTGGAAGGTGAAGAATAAACCAATGGGTGTGGGAAAATAAGTCAAAGAAAGAAACTAACATAAATGCATTATCAATCCAATAATGCTGAAGGCTATTGAAGGTTAACACTACAAGGAAGAATCTGTCAGTTATGTCACCTACAGGCGACAGGCAGAAATATTTAAACAATAGGTCTTGTCAAATATCAGTTGAAGGCTGAATTTGAGCATTAATCCCCAAGCATTTCAGTCTGCTGCATGTGTGAAAAGTGGCTTCAGCAGCAGAGAAAGCTGTCAGACAAAGAAATAAAGAAACTGGCCTTTGAGAGTGAGACTGTTGTTCACAAACTTCATCAGGCCAATGGGATATGTGTACCTCTTGATAATTCCTTCTAAAACTATGACGTGTTTTGAAACGGTAACATTATAATAGTGCTGTGGTAGAACAGAGTTTCTTTCTTTCTTTTGTTTTCCCTAAACTTTTATCTGTTCCTTTTTGTGTGCTTCTTTTTTTTCTAAATTATACTTTAAGTTCTGGAGTACATGTGCAGAACTTGCAGGATTGTTGCATAGGTACACACATGCCATGGTGGTTTGCTGCCTCCATCCCCCCGTCACCTACATCAGGCAATTCTCCCAATATTATCCCTCCCCAACCTCCCCACACCCTGCTATCCCTCTCCTAGCCCCTCACCCCACCACAGACCCTAGTGTGTGATGTTCCCCTCCCTATGTTCATGTGTTCTCATTGTTCAACACCCGCCTATGAGTGAGAATATGCGGTGTTTGATTTTCTGTTCTTGTGTCAGTTTGCTGAGAATGATGGTTTCCAGCTTCATCCATGTCCCTGCAAAGGACATGAACTCATCATTTTTTATGTCTGCATAGTATTCTATGGTGTATATGTGCCATCTTTTCTCTATTCAGTGTATCATTGATGGGCATTTGGGTTGGTTCCAAGTCTTTGCTATTGTAAACAGTGCCACAATTAACATACGTGTGCATGTGTCTTTTTTAATCCTTTGGGTATATACCCAGTAATTGGATTGCTGGGTCAAATGGTATTTCTTTAAATCCTGCAAACATGTTAAGAGATATTAAGGAGTGGTGTGGAGCATAGTGTCCATTAATTCTCAGTTTTGAATATCCCCCACATATTCTACCAAGAACTAGCCCATAACTGTTTTATAAAAGGATTTGGATCATCCATCTACCCAAGGAGATTTTAAAGCAGACCTAACACATAAGACTGTTTATTCATAGAGTTCAGCATCAAATTCTTAAGAACTATCTGTTGAATAGATGGGTCAGTTGATGCCTGAGAGAATGTTGGTAATGTTAACAGAGATACGAAAATGAGAAAGGTGTTAGCGGTGAGGTGCAAGACAAATAATGTGTGTCATTGTGTACTCCTTGATGCTGTGGTGTGATTCACTTATCTTTAAGGAAACTTTCATAGAGTCCTCACTAGGATGACTCATTAAAACATTATATCAGGATTATCATTATGCTGTATCATCACTTCATAATTATTCATTTTATGATGGCAATCTTTTTTCTAAAAATGAAGAAAAATGAAATATTAGTGTTCCACTCGTTAGCTCAGATAATGTTTTACTTGTGTATAAGCACTTTAGTAGGAGAAAATAACTTGCCTTTACTCTTTAAACATAAATCAAGCATATTTAATCACAACTAAGACTAGAGCAAAAAATGATAATTCTGGATTTCTCCATGATTCTGCAGAGATTTTAATTGATGTGTTGTACATACACATCAATGATCTCAAGTCCCTGGGAATTCCATTAACAGCTCCCAGTGAGGCCTAGGAAATTTGCTTGCCTTTGCTGCATGCTATCTATCAGCATATGCTAGAATAATTGCTGTTAGAGTTCAAGAGGCACTTTTTTACCTTGTGGCTAAATAGCTTAGCCACATTGATTCACAAAAACAGTAACAGGTGTGTTTTCATGCTGTGCTTCACTTCTACTGCCACATAAGTTATTCAGGCTTCAGGGTGCCACTGAGAAAGATGGGGAGGTAATCTATGCAGATGTGCTATATGGTTTTAGTTCTGAAGTAACAGGTGCTTCAAAATTAAGACATATATCTCAGAAGGAGCCAAGAGATGGTGAATTGTCTAGAGACTGGTATAAAATAGATGCATTCCAATGGGCTTGAATAATATATGGAGATCAGAGCACCACAGGATCACCAGAAGGGTATTGAATTAGAAACTGCCTATAGACATTGCAATAGATATGTGAACAACTGAGATGAAGAGATGGCGAATGAAGATTTTCAATTGGCAAAAAACATAAAAAACTAAAAATCTTAATTTTTAAAAACTGGCCTATGATCTTCCTACACAGTATATTTTCCACATACTAGAGATTTGTTGGATTTGACGCATTTGCAGAATTGAGAACCATGTGGGTAATCACTTCAATGAGAAATGTTACTAAAACCCAGGGATAATTTACATCATCAAAGATCTAGACATAAGCACGGTTTATCTATAGCGGGAGAAGCAGCAGCTTCCTGTTTACACTTTTATCTGTTTCCAAAAATTATTTGAGACATTTTCTTAGTTGAATGCAGGTGTATTCTCAACTGAATAGTTTTAAAATACATTTACTAAAAAATTAATTATTGAGTACCAGCAATACGTCAGGCTCTAGGAATAAAAGGAAGACATCATCCTTGCTCCTTTGGAGCTGATGTCAGTAGATTATAAGAAATGACAACATTAAAATAATTATTTTTAATTTAATATGTCTAGTGGCGACTAATGATCCAGAACATAAGCAGAGAGTGAGCATAAGATTCAGCAAAAGGCCTATTCTAAGCTGTGTGTTTCTATTAACAGAAGTCTTTCACAAAAACATGACATGAAAGCTGGAACCTGAGCTATGACTGTTAGCAAGGTGAAGAGGAGGGCAATTGTTTAGAAACTATAGCATGTGCAAACTCTCTGAGAAGGATAAGTTCTTGGTGCATTCTGGGAACCTAAAGAAGCAAGTAAAACTAGGTTAGAGTCAACCCAAGAGTCTAAATATGGTGACAAAGGCAGAAGAGATGGTGGATAGATTGTGATGCAGCCTGCTAAGGTATGTTAAAGATTCTGGATATTTCCCTAAGGGTAATGAAAACACTGAATAATCTTGACCTAGAAAAATGGTTCTCAATGAGGGCAATTTTGTCCCCAGTAAGATTTGGCAAAAGCTAGAGACATTGATTATTTTCTATGGGGAAAGATGCCACCAGCATCTCCTAATTAGAGAGCAGAGATGCTGCTAAATACTCTGCACTGCACAAGACACAGCTTCCAAAACAAAGAATTATCTGGATTGAAATGTCGACAGTACCAAGGCTGAAACACTGTGACTTTCTAGAGACCTACAGAATTAGATTTATAATCAGTGTTTGTTTCTAACGGGTTGAATCTAAGGGAGCAGGAGAAGATGTGAGATGAAGACTTAGGAAGTTATTGCAGTGATTTAGAAAGAGGTACCTTATATTGGGATTGTAAAACAATTGCAATATTTTGAAAAATTAGAAAAATAGGGTTACTTGCTAGGAAGCATTAAACACTGTTGCTGTTTATGAACTTTATCATGAATTTGTTCACTCACCTTTTTGTGAAGAGGGATTATGTTGGCCCGCAGTTCCTTCAGATGCTACTGGATGTGCTACTTCCGTTTCTTCAATTATTGCGTCTGCTGTATATTCAGCTCAGTAACGAAAGCTACCAACGTTTCCTGGAGGGATAGCAGTAGTGAGATTAATGTGAGATTAAGTTCGTCTTTGTGGAGTCCAGATCATCTTCAAAAATTCTAGTTCAGTTTTCTACCTCTCAGTTAACATTCATCATTTATGCCAGCAGACATACAATCAGATCTAAACCAATAGCTTGGTATAAACTAATTACCTCCCAAAATTGTGCAGCAACATATTACTCACAAAATCATTCTATGTCATTCTTAGTAGCTGTAAAGTTCGAATCAAATCATGGATGATACATTTGGAGCCTTCAATTAAATCAATTGTGTAAGGTCAAGACCCTTATATAATTATTTTATACCACTACTAGTAGTTATACATGTCTAATCAAATTTTGACTTATATGGTTGATAGCCCTCAATTTGAATTTTAAAAGAATGGACAAAAAGTGGTACTTATAGCCAACTAAGAACCGAAAGTCCAGAATTTAGTTAGGGTACAAGGATGGTGAACAATTATAGTAGTGGTAAACTGGAAATACTAATATTTTCACAAACACTTACGTCTAGACTTGAATAAATTCAATTTTAGATTGTATAAAGTAATCTGCCCCTTTCCTAGCTAGCACCCCATGTTGAAAGTAATAAACTTATCTTAGTGGAAAACTGTCATACAGATCCTCTAACAATCTTAACTGGCAAATTTGAGTTCGTTCATGTCAACTTTTATTGCCAAAACTTTTTATTAAATTTTAATTTTCTTCAAAAATGTTTTAGCTACTCTCTAGAATTTCTATTTCATGTGAAATGTAGAATGAACTTTTTATGGACTACTTTTTATAATTATTAATAGAATCCAATAATTCAATTTATAATCATGTAAATTTATATTGCAAATATCACCATCTTCATGAGATTATATATGTTGTCTACATACTTGAATCTTTCTGTTTTTAAAAATGTATCTTACATATTTTAAATAAATATGTTTTACATATTATATAGAGTATCAGTTTATATAGATTTTGCCACTGTGAAGAGGTATTTATTACATTTTACAGTTAGTTATTTTCTTTCTTTATTTTTTTTGGGGAGGTGGTGTGGAGTCTTGCTGTTGCCCAGGCTGGAGTGAGTGCAGTGGTGCAATCTCCGCTCAATGCAACCTCCACCTCCCGAATTCAAGCGATTCTCCTGCCTCAGACCCCTCAGTAGCTGGGATTACAGGCAGGCACCACCACACTGGGCTAATTTTTGTATTTTTTGTAGAGACAGGGTATTGCCATGTATACCAGGCTGGTCTCCATATTTTCTAGATATTTCGGATTGCTAGTATCTGTGGCAGGGTCTTATCTTCAGCTGAATGACAGAGATGAAAATTATTCTAGGAAAGTGAACAAGAGATATATTTCTTCTTAAAGTCCAAGGACATCTAAGGTTCCTTACATATCTCAGAATTTTCTTAGTCCTTACACAGTAAATGACTGAGAAAAGAAAATAATTCACAAACATAGGGATGGAATACTTTTTTTTGGGAGTTTCGGGTTTATAGAGACAAATCAAATAATTAAGAGTTCCATTTAGGAAAATATAGCATCCAAACTTATATAATATTTCTTCTTACACTTTACTCTTCAGAGCTAAAATACTCACATTTGAAAACTATGTTTTAAATGAATATTAATTGTAAAATGTAACAAAAACAGATATTAAAAATTGACACCATGCCTTGTTTAATTTATAGCTAGAATTATCAATAACCAATACCATCATTTTTATTTATAAAAATAAACAAAAGCAAATATCTTAATATTTGACATCTATATTTAAAATATAAAATGAAAATAAGTAAAACCATTTAGCCTGAAGACATGACAGATTATATACGGATGATTTTAGGCAATGTATTTGAAAAACTGGTTTTCTTAAAACTTCAGTTGTTCAACACATGACTTAGTTGGTAGAATGCCCATAATAAAATGGATTTTCCTAAACTTCCCTTTAGCACCTTCCAGTGATTAAACACAGAAGGCTCTTATACAAATGACGGTGATGTTATTCTATTAACAGTACTTGCTAGCTACTGGCATTAGAGAGAAATTTCCAGTGTGAGTTGTGTTTCAATAAATTATTTTATAATATAATTAACCAAATTTAGTAGAGAGTCAAGTGTGGTTATCACTATTCTAAATAACCTCTAAATCCAAATAAAACATTTTATGTCTTTCCACTGTTACAAAATTATGGAAAATATCTATGCTTCATTTAGCTGTACCTCTATAAGCAACTATGCTAAACATAGTGACTTTAAAAAACAAATATTCATTTATCTCATGATTCTTGCTGAGCTAGTTTTGTCTGGTCTATGCTGGGCTCATTAACATTCTGTAGTTAGCTGGTTAGTCAGCTCAAGGCTGATAGGTCTATAGTAATCCCACTAACATATATAGCTGTGGACAGGTTGGTGAGACAAGGACAGGTGGGCCATGTATATCTTCATCATGCAAGTGTCTGGGCTTATTCACATGTATCTGGGCTCCAAAAGAGAGATGGGAAATATATAACACACCTTAAGGCCTATTTTCAGACTGGTTCACTATCACGTCTGCTTCATTTTATGGTAAAAAAAAAAAAATTACAAAGCCTGTCTATACATAAGTGGGTGAACCCCATCTCATGATGAGAAAAACTGAAACATCATATTAAAAGAATATGGTAGAGAAAATAAGAGTAAAGATTTGTGGCTCTTTGTAACGTATATATCAAGAAGTGTGAATGATCAAAGGGTGCATGTGAACTTAACATGCTGAATACAGCACCTCTGCTGTCCTTGTCTTAAAGAAACTGGCCTTCCTGTTATTTTATGTATCTATGATTTATGCTGGCTTCTATATTCACTAGTATGCTAACATAACTTTTATGTCACAATAAATAATAAATTAGTTGAAATAGGACAATATTAATGTAACTCTGTGTTTTGTTGAATTTAGTGCTTGGGAATAAATTGGTAAAGAGTTGTGAGCCTTCTCCAACCAAAAGCTTATATAAGAAGAAATTTAAATAAAACTGAAAATAAATTGTCTACATGATTCTATCTATAGTGTGACAAGATTTGGAAGATTTTTATTTTTAATCTTATGAAAGTTGAAAAATCACAGGATGACAACCATGGCTATGCTACTGCTGTGGGTTTACTGATGATATTGTGAGGCTAGGGTGAGTTATTACTAATATAAAAAGCACAGAAACGTAAGCTCTGAAATTATTAATTAAAATTGCTGAGGATGGCCAATTTCTTTAAGTGATAAATTAAAGATATGTGTGGATGTTACTCATTTTCTGCATCTTGGCATATGTCTCTAAAATACATATCTGGGAGAAATAGTTGTGGCTTTACCTGTTCTTATCATCTTATACATATTGTCAGGAAGTACAAAGCTAAGATTTATGCTCAATTAGAGTAAATACTTTAGAAAACATTTTTGATATTTTCAGTCTTCTCAGAGTAAACTCTTCATTTTAATGTAACTTATTTTATATTTATTTTATTGAAGCTTTTTGCTTTAAATATACTTTATTCAAATCATATCTGAAGACTGTGAATGAAGTATACAAATTGCAAATTTTTTTATTTTTATATTCATCTATCTGAAAATAATTAATATAAAAACTTTTCTTAGACATAATATGAGGCAAATATATTTTCAATGAGAAATCATCCTAGAATTACATTTTAAAAATAAATTGCCTTGGAGTAGGTCTTAACCTCAATTACTTCAATTAGATATTTCATGGAAATCAGTATACCTAATTAATATTTGTTGAACTATTTGGTATTAATAACATTTTTGTGAATGTGATAAAAATTCACAAAGTGAACTCAAAGCTTCTGTCTCTGAAGCTTGTTTGAAATGCAGCATTTCAGATTTCTTTATTGATTAATCCCTATTTCAAGGTTCAAACTGTTAGCCTCTACATTTATAGATTCTTTCAGATATTTATTTTTAGTGTATTACTATTTGAGTTAACAGAGTCTATCTGTTATATACTAGTCGTTGTTCATAAATAGATCCTAACCACCCTCACTAAAAATCATATTTTCTGGTCTCCACATTTGCTAATATTCAAACCTCTCTCATTCTCTTTTCATATTACTTTTGACCATGCCAAGACAGTTGTATTAACCTAGCAGTGTCCCTGAGAGTACTCCTGAAACTAAAGTTGAAAGGTTTATTTTGGGAAAAAAGGAACACAATTCTCAAAAGCTTTTTATAACTTTGTAAACATTAGGACTTGTGATTTTTCTTTACAAGTAAACTATACTGTCTGCACAAACAGCTGGAAATAAGTGGTAACACCATAGGAAGAAGCAGTGCAGTCTATTTTGGTAGTGAAGAAAACTTACTTCATAATTTTACATAGGAAGAAAACTGAAAGTCAGGAAATTTAAATGACTTTTCTAAAGAACTAGGAAGTGGAAAAGTCACCAATTCTGTACTGTGTAATCCCCAAACTACATACAATATTTATCTTACTTGATTCTGGGAGGAGTTACCAAGTGATACGGTTTGTCTCCCACTCAAATCTCATCTGGAATTGCAATCCCCACATGTGGAGGGAGGGATCTGATGGAAGGTGATTTTATTATTTGTTTCCCTCATGCTGTTCGTCTGCGGGAGTTCTCAGGAGAGCTGATGGTTTAAAAGTGTGGCACTTCCCCTTTGCTCTCTTGCTCTCTCTCTCTGTCTCCTGCTGCCCTGTGAAGAAGGTGCTTGCTTCTCTTTCTTCTAAATATATACATATACTCTTTATATAACTTGTCAAACCTATGGCCCACAGGACACATGTGGCCTAAGATGGCTTTAAATCCAGCTCAAAACAAACTAATAAAATTTCTTAAAACATCATTAGATTTTTTTGTGATTTTCTTTTTAGCTCATCAGCTATCATTAGTGTCTTCTTCCAAACTGGCTCAGGGAAGCCAAAAGATTAGACACTCCTGCTCTATGACATAAAATTTACTTATCTAAAATGGTATGTCAGCTGACACAGAAAACAACAGGAATCTCTAGTTCTCAGAAGCCTCCCTCAAACATAGGTAAATCTGTTATAGCTCTCTGAGAATTATGCAATAAGAAGCAGAATTTGAATCAAATTGTTAAGATTGCCTTCTTGCCCAATTATGTCTCTCGTTCAACAAATGAAATAGATTGGCCACACAGTTTATTGACATAGCTTCATATATTTCATATTTTGATTTTTCATTTGGAAAACTATGTGTCAGCTCCATTTCCTTTTCCAGTTTACTGTTTTTGGTATTATTAACTATTTCTTTATTCAGTACATTCAATATATTGATGTTTTTGAATAAATATTGATTATTTTATAATCTTGAACTTTAGAGTCAAACTTGTTTTTAATGGGCTAATGCAATATTTATTTCAAACTATATTTGCCTATATATTTAGTGACATTAGAGATTAAAATGGTGTCTCTCTGTCTTTCTCTTTCTCTCTCTATATAATATATATATATTATATACACACACACGCATAACTGTATACATTTTTATGAGTGCAATACATAACCTCCAAAGTATAAATACCATGAATTTCTGTTTAGAAATCAAGAATAACTTCTGAGATCAAATATTATGCATTTTGTAGAATGCGGCTACAAATCTGTTACGTCTTATCTTTATCAAAAAGTAGAAAATTAAACATTTAAATCTTTTTTTGCTTTTTATGAAATTTACATAATTGGATAATTAATAATGAGACTTGGATATCTGATAAAAATTTTATTAAAATAATTAAAGCAAGAGTGTCACTTCAAGGAAAAAAAACTGGTAGTATTTTGTAGGATGTCATTCTGTTTGGATTTCTTTGATGCATTCTCATAATTACATTGAAGCTATGACTTTTTCTGGAGAATATCATACAAGTGTGACTGTTTTCATTACAGAAGACACACGATACAAAAAGGATGCTCTTGGGAAATAAACTGACTTTGCCCAAAAATGAGGGGATCTTGACCTATAGTTTTCTTTTTTGTTTTTCTTTTCTTTTTTTCTTTCTTTCTTTGTGTGTGTGTGTGTGTGTGTGTGTGTGTCTTTATGTCTTTATCTGGTTTTTGGTATTTGGGTAATGCTGACTTTGTAGAATGAGTTTCAAAGGATTCTTTGTCCTTCAATTTTTTGAATAATTTCAGTAAAATTATTTACTCTTTAAAATGTTTGGTAGAATTCAGCAGTGAAGCCATCAGGTCCTGGGCTTTTTTTTTTTTTTTTTTTTTTTTGGATGGGAGACATTTATTACAGATTCAATCCCCTTATTTGTTATTGGTCTGATCAGGTTTTATGTTTCTTCATGATCCAATCTTGATAAGTATTCAAGAATGTATTCATTGTTTTCTACGTTTTCCAATTTGTTGGCCAACTGTTATTTGTGGTAGTCTCTTGTGATTCTTTTTATTTCTATGTATCAGTTATAATGTCACCTTTTCATCTGATTTTATTTATTTGAGTTATATTTCTTGTTTCTCTTAATCAAAACACATCTATTCATTGCCAACTGATGTTTGACAAATAAGAACACTTTTTGGGGAAAGAACAGTTTCTTAAACAAATGGTTCTGGGAAAACTAAGTATCTACCTATAGAAGAATGAAACTAGATCCCCATTTCTCACTATGTACACAAATCAACGCTGAATGGATCAAACATTGAAATGTAAGACCTGAATCTATGAAACTACTAGAGGAAAACACAGGCAAAGTACTTGATGAAATTGGACTGAGCAAGGATTTTCTGAGTAAGATCTAAAAAACACAGGCTACAAAAGCAAGAATAGATAAAGGAGGTTACATCAAATCGAAATGCTTCTGCACAGGCAAAGAAACAATCAATAACATGAAGAGATAGTATGAGTGAAAGTATTTGCAAACTATGCATCTAACAAAGGGTTAATACCTAGAATATATAAGAAGCCAGCCAGGGTGAAAGACTATTAAAGAAACAAACAAACAATCACAAAAAGAAAACCAGGCAGAAGATGCAAATAAATGTTTCTGAAAAGAAAAAGAAAACATACAAATGACCAACATATATGTGAAAAAAATGCTCAATATCACTAATCATCTGAGAAAAGCAAATCAAAACTACAGTGGGAAATCACCTCATCCCAGTTAAAATGGTTATTAACAAAAAGTCAAAAATGAACAAATGCTGGATAGGAAGCAGATAAAAGAGAACACATACACTCTTGATAGGAATGGAAAACAATAAAAACTAAAAAAACAGCTAACATGTTTAGCAACACTACTAGGTATATGTCAAAAATAAATGAAATCAGCATGTGGAAGAGGCATCTGCATATCCATGCTTATTGCAGCACTATTCACAATAGCTGAGATATGAATTTAATCAACCATATAACAAATGAAATCCTGCCATTTGTGGCAACATGGAAATACACTATATTAAATAGTTAAGTGAAATAAACCAGACCAAGAAAGACATCATCCTTCTCATATGTATAGACGTTTATGCAGTATCAGAACATATTCATATCTTAAAATTTCCACCTTTTAATACGGTTACAATGTTAATTAAATTTCAACATAGATTTTCCAGGGGATATTTAAACCATAGCATGTACATTCACTTTTGAGCCACATTTTCAGGATTAGCCAAACCACCCTTAGGTAAACTTGCTGATCAAACGCGTTATAGTTTATTATTACATAAAAAGGTGAAAGCATTATTATTACAGATTATAATAAATATAGTATATTTCAAAACTAATATAAACATTAACCACTATAACATTTTAAGAGTTTTGTCACAAATTCATATTTATATTATAGAAGAAACATGTATCATTTGAAATAAGAACAAATCATACTATAATGCAGACATAAAAGAATAAAAACTCAAAGAGATAACAACCATAATTTTCATAACATTATTTGACATATATGATATTACAGGATGCAGTTTAACAGCATTCATTATATACCATATAATAAATGCTGTAATGTTAATATTATATACATTAACAGTATCTGTATTCTATGTTCAAAATAATTTTGTGATCTTTATACAATTAACAATACATACTTACTCTTTTTTGTTGTAAAAGGTTCTGTGAGAAAATTATCTAATCCTATATATGTTCCATATGCTACCTAACAATTTCTCTATTGAGGGATATTCAAAATTGCTTCTGATATCATATTATTTTTATAAGTGATATGGCAGTACATATTCATAAATTTTATATGCCTCTTTATATATTTTACTGAATAAAATTTTCTAAAAGTGTACGTTTAGGTCAAAAGGTTTAGATGTCTTCACAATTTGATTAAATGGTGACAAAAGATTATAATTTAAAAGTGAGGTATATTTATTTGGACATGTAAAAATCATGGTAACTGTAGAGTATTTGGAAATTGTTGAAATTTTAAAAAGCATCTACATCACTCATAATCTGGCCCCTCAATATTTATTTAAATGCTTTTTATATATTTGTTATACATGTGAATATGTCTATTTCTGTGTATATGTATGTATACACACTCACACAGATACAGCATTTTTATAAATATACATGGAGTCACAATGAACACTGAATTAGTGAATTCTGAACCATTGTTCCTGAGAATAATTAGGACAATGTAAGCCTCTGATCACATTTTCATTAACTGATCAATTGATACACTTGTTTTATCTGTGCTTTGGATTAAAGAAATCTTAATCATGGTCAAGGCCACTATACCTCATACCTGAATGAAAATTATCTAACACATATTTCCTCAGCAAAATATATCACAGCCTTCTCATGTTTAGAAATAACGCACAGCACATTAGCACTATGCTTGGAAGCCATTTAAAACAGAAAAATCACCAAGAAAAACCACAAAAATGTGATGAATGTGGCACTAAATAAACTATAAAAAGAACACTTTTTTTGTAGTATGACAGCTGAAACAAAAAGAAAGAACACTGCCTAGTTCAGCCTCATCAGGAAACCTGCATAGTTGGTCAGCTCAAATGTCTTGCTACTCAGCATATGTCTGTCAGTGACCATGAAAGTGCCATGACTATTGATTTTAGGATTAAAATAAATTTTAGTAAATTAGGTGGATTATGAATATGAGATTCACAAATAATGTGGATTGACTATATATGCACCAAAGTCCTTATTTCTTGTTCCTGTTTTTCTTTTTTTTTTGAGACGGAGTTTCGCTCTTGTTACCCAGGCTGGAGTGCAATGGCGCCATCTCGGCTCACCGCAACCTCCGCCTCCTGGGTTCAAGCAATTCTCCTGCCTCAGCCTCCCGAGTAGCTGGGACTACAGGCACGTGCCACCATGCCTGGCTAATTTTTGTATTTTTAGTAGAGACGGGGTTTCACCATGTTGACCGGGATGGTCTCGATCTCTTGACCTCGTGATCCACCCGCCTCGGCCTCCCAAAGTGCTGGGATTACAGGCGTGAGCCACCGCGCCC
>PVKV010031821.1:5714-20658 GCA_004027835.1 Alouatta palliata | reverse complement strand
TGAAACCCCGTCTCTACTAAAAATACAAAAATTAGCCGGGCATGGTGGCACGTGCCTGTAGTCCCAGCTACTCGGGAGGCTGAGGCAGGAGAATTGCTTGAACCCAGGAGGCGGAGGTTGTGGTGAGCCGAGATTGCGCCATTGCACTCCAGCCTGGGTAACAAGAGCGAAACTCTGTCTCAAAAAAAAAAAAAAAAAAAAAGAGTTCCAATCTTCCCAACCTGGCCAACATGGTGAAACCCCATCTCTACTAAAAATACAAAAATTATACGGGCATGGTAGTACACCTATAATCCCAGCTACCCGGGAGGTTGAGGCAAGCGAATCCCTTGAACCAAGAGGCAGAGGTTGTAGTGAGCAGAGATTACACCACCACACTCCAGCCTAGGCAACAGAGCGAGAGCAAGACTGTGTCTCAAAAAAAAAAAAAAAAAAAAAGAAGAAAAGAAACAAGACATTAGAAGGAGTGCCCACTAGACTTTAAAACGTAAACTTTGTGCTGCAGAATTTCATCAATAGGATGAAAGAACAAATTACAGACTGGAAGAATACATTCGAAACCACGTATCTGAAAAGGAACTTGTATCTAGGATATATAAAGAACTCTGCAAACTCAACAGTAGGGAACACTTATTTATTTTATAGAACAAAGCATTGCCCAATTCTCAAAAATTAAAAAATAAATAAATAAAAAGGCCAGGCACAGTGGCTTACATCTGTACTACCAGCAATTTGGGAGGCGGAGGCAGGTGGATCACTTGAGGTCAGGAGAGTTCAAGACCAGCCTGACAAACATGGCAAAACCCTGTCTCTAACTAAAAATACAAAAATTAGCCAGGCATGGTGGTGTGTGCCTATAGTCCCAGCTACTCAGGAGGCTGAAGCACAAGAATCACTGGAACCCAGAAGGCGGAGGTTGTAGTGAGCCTGGGCCACAGAGCAAGACCCTGTCTCAAGAAAAGAAAAAAGAATTAAATAAAAGAAATCATACTATGTGTAACTTCTGAGATTGGCTAATTTCACTCAGCATAAATGCCTGGAGAGTCATCCATCTGGTTGCTGTGATCTTGGCTCCCTACAACCTCTGTCTCCTGGATTCAAGTGATTCTCTCACCTCAGCTTCCCACGTGGCTGGGAATATAGGCACTCACCACTATGCCTGGCTAATTATTTTGTGTTTTTAGTAGAGACCAGGTTCCACCATATTGGCCAGGCTGGTCTGGAACTCCTGACCTCAAGTGATCCGCCAGCCTGGGCCTCCCAAAGTGATGGGATTATAGGTGTAAGCCACTGTGCCCAGCCTCTTTTTTCCTTTTTTTTTTTTTTAAGAGATAAGAGTCTCACTGTGTCACCCAGGCTGGAGTGCAGTGGCATGATTATAGCTCACTGCAGCC
Source organism: Alouatta palliata (assembly GCA_004027835.1). Taxonomy (NCBI): domain Eukaryota; kingdom Metazoa; phylum Chordata; class Mammalia; order Primates; family Atelidae; genus Alouatta; species Alouatta palliata. Next base: position 19,264 of record PVKV010031821.1, on the reverse strand, counting down.
TCAAACTCCTGGGCTCAAGTGATCCTGCCGCCTCAGTCTCCCAAGCAGCTGGGAACTACAGCCATGCGCAGTAGTACCTGGCTCTACTTCACATTCATAAAATGACAAAATTATAAAGATAAAAAACATAGTGGCTGCCCAGAATACAGATGGGAGAGGGGGAGGTGGCTACTGTTATTAAAGGGTAGAATGTGGGATTCTGGTGCTGGTGGGACTGTTCTGTATCTTGACTATGGTAGTAATTGCACAAATCCGTATGTGCCAAATACTGCACTAAATCCATACACACACACCCAACACACATAAAAGTCAGTGCATACAAAACTGGCAAAAACTGAGTAAGTTCAACAGATTAGAGCAATAGCAATTTCCTAGTTACATTACACTGTAATTGTGCAAGATGTTGCCATTGGAACAAAACAGATGAAGAATATGAGATCTGTGTTATTTCCTCCAACTACAAGTAAATCCATGATTATCTCAAAATAAAACAGTCAAAAAAAGGAGAATCCATCATCTATTAGGAATTTACTCCCACTGTGATTTAACCAGAAACTATGCCTTCAATGTAATAACACACAGAGGATTTAGTTTGACAGGGCAGTTATCATTGTATCTCATGATCATCAGTTCCACACATTTTAGAAAAGAAACCCAAACATTTAACCTCTGTGTTTCAATAAATAGAGGAACCCAACAAACTTCTAAACTGTATAGTACTTACTTTTGTACACTGTGTAGCAGGTAAGAGGTCAACAAACACCTTAAGGTCTGTAAAACAACAAGGTTTATCGCCAAACTTTTTAAAATACTGGAACATTAATTCTTCTGGATCACCTGCAGGATGCAGAACAAAATCACTCTATTATTCATGAACAGAAGCAATTTCTATTTAAGTGAGAATCTAATTTGAAAACATTTATTTCAATTAAAACAAATATTGCTTGGGGTTGGTCCCAAGACAGTGGGTTATCTCAATTGCTTGTTCAGTTACTGACTGAACTCACTGTTCTACTCTTTCCCCCTTTGGACCACCACTGCATCTCACTAATCTTTAAAAAATAAAAATAAAAAATAGGCTGGATGGAGTGGCTCACACCTGTAATCCCAGCACTCTGGGAGGCCAAGGTGGACAATCACTTGAAGTCAAAAGTTCAAGACCAGCCTGGCAACATGGTAAAACCCATCTCTACCAAAAATACAAAAATTAGCCGAGTGTGGTAGCACATGCTTGTAATACCAGCTGCTCCGGAGGATAAGGCGAAGGATCATTTGAACCCAGAAGGTGAAGATTGCAGTGAGCCAAGATGATGCCACTGCACTTAAATTAAATTAAATTAAATTAAAAATTATAAAATAGGCCAGGCACGGCAGCTCATGCCTGTAATTCCAGCACTTTGGGAGGCCAAGGCGGGAGGATCACCAGAGGTTAGGAGTTCAAGACCAGCCTGGCCAACATACAGAAACCCCGTTTCTACTAAAAATACAAAAATTAGCCAGGCGTGGTGGCGCCTGCCTGTAATCCCAGATACTTGCAAGGCTAAGACAGGGGAATAAGCTTGAACCCAGGAGGCAGAGGTTGTAGTGAGGCAAGATTACGCCACTGCACTCCAGCCTGGGCAACAGACGAAGACTTCATCTCAAAAAAAAAAAAAGTGTAAGCTAGGCCACGTGCAGTGCGTCATGCCTATAATCCTAGCACTTCAGGAGGCTCAGGTGGGCAGATCACTTGAGGCCAGGGGTTCAAGACCAGCCTAAGCAACATGGCAAAAGCTCATCGCATCTGCCCAAAGCCACTGTGCCCAGCCTCTCTTTTTCTTTTCTTTAAGAGACAGTGTCCATTCATTAGCAAATATTTTCAGGCTATGAAGACATTTGTTTCCCAAACATGACTGAGTCACTGCAGGTCTCAAATAATGAATATAGCACTTGGGCATAAAGGGCATTCTCCAAGCTTCCCAGATATCATATGGTTTCTTACCGAGTTTGTACTCATCATTACAACCTTGACTTCGTAAACGCCTAATCAGCTCCAATTTAGCTAGATGTGGTCCTCGAAGATGGCGAGAACTTTTAGATTCTTCTGTTATCCGATCTTCTATAAACTTCACAGCTTCTTCTGCAGAATAATGTACTTCTCCTTCTAAAGAGCTGAGGAGAAGCACATAAAAAAGGTATTTTATTGCCTCTATTATCCTTCCCAAAGCTTAAAGTCAAGCCAAACTCATTTAAAAAAAACAAAACAAAAAGAAAAACCACTTTGATAATTATAAAATAATACAAACAGGAATAATAGAGAACTATGAACATATTATAACACATAACATAAGATTACTCAATTTTGGCATTTGATTACTGCAGCATAACTAAATACTTTGCCTTTTTAAAAAAGAATGAATAGCTTTATATATATAAAATATTGCCTGGGCGGGCATTGTGGCTCACACTTGTAATCCCAGCACTTTGGGAGGCTAAGACAGGCAGATGATTTGAGGTCAGGAGTTCGAGACCAGCCTGGCCATCACAGTGAAACCCTGTCTCTACTAAAAGTACAAAAAATTAGCCGGGCATGGTGGCACACACCTGTAGTCCCTACTACTCAGGAGGCTGAGGCAGGAGAATCGCTTGGACCTGGGAGACAGAGGTTGCAGTAAGCCAAGAGCACACCATTGCACTCTAGCCTGGGTGACAGAGCGAGACTCCATCTCAAAAAAGAAAAAAAAAAAGAAATATTGCCTAACAAAAATATAAGATTGGGTGTGGTGGCTTGCATCTGAAATATCAAGCACTTTGGGAGGTTGAGGTAAGAGGACTGCTTGGGCCCACGAGGTTAAGACCAGCCTAGGCAATACATGAAAACTCCATCTCTATAAAAAATTTAAAAATCAGCCAAGTGTGGTGACGCACACCTGTACTCCCAGCTACTTGGGAGGATGATGTGAGATGATCACTTGAGCTTGGGAGATAGAGATTACAGTAAGCCAAGATCACACCACTGCACTCCAGACTAGGTAACAGAGAAAAACCCCATCTCAAAAAAAAAAAAAGGCAGACACAGGGACTCAAACCTGTAATCCTAGCATTTTGGGAGGCCAAGGCAGGCGGATCGCTTGAGCTCAGGAGTTTGAGACCAGCCTGGGCAACATGGTGAAACCCCATCTCTACAAAAAATACAAAAACTAGCCAGGTGGTGGCTCACGCCTATAGTCCCAACTACTCTGGGGGCGGAGGCGAGAGCATCGCTTAAGCCCAGAAGGCAGAGGTTGCAGTGAGCCAATATCGCACCACTGCACTCCAGCCTAGGTGACAGAGTGAGACTGCCTCAAAAAAACACAAAAATTAAAAATTAAACACACACACACACACACATATTTTTGAGATGGGTCTTGTACATTTTATTTTATAGCTTGAAGAGTGAAAGCTGAGCAAAATTAGGTAATCTAGTTAATATTATGAAGTAACCATCAGCTCATAACTGTCATCTTGAATCTACTTCTGTACTGATATTTTTAAAGATCTCTTTTATTCATTTAACTCTAGATGCCTATTTAAAAAAAAAAAACATTTTTATTGTAGTACTTCCTACAATAGCCAATAACAAAAGGACAAAGGAAAAAAAGAGATCTTCAAAAATCCAAGTATCATCAATAGGAAAAAGGCTAAATGAATTATGGCACACTGGAGTACTCGTAAGCCACTTTTAAAAAAAATGAAACAGATCTACATGTACCAGAAATTAAAGATGTTCAAGATATATTTTAAGGCAGATAATAACAGGTTGCAAATCATGTATAATACAATCCCATTTTTATATTAAACATAAGAATAATTGGGGCCGGGTATGATGGCTCAAGCCTGTAATCCCAGCACTTTGGGAGGCTGAGGCGGGCGGATCATGAGGTCAGGAGATCAGGACCATCCTGGCCAATATGATGAAACCCCGTCTCTACTAAAAATACAAAAATTAGCTGGGCATGGCGGTGCATGCCTATAATCCCAGCTACTCAGGTGGCTGAGGTAGGAGAACTGCTTGAACCCAGGAGGCAGAGGCTGCAGTGAGCTGAGATTGCACCACTGCACTCCAGCCTGGCGCCTGGCGACAAAGTAAAACTCTGATTCAAAAAAAAAAAAAAGAGTAATTGGGCGGACTTGGTGGCTCATGCCTGTAATCCCAGCTCTTTGGGAGGCCAAGGCGGGTGAATCACAAGGTCAGGAGATCAAGACCATCCTAGCTAACATGGTGAAACCCTGTCTCTACTAAAAATACAAAAAATTAGCCGGGCGTGGTGGTGGGTGTCTGTAGTCCCAGCTACTCGGAAGTCTGAGGCAGGAGAATTGCTTGAAGCAGGGAAGCAAAGGCTACAGTGAGCCAAAAATCACACCACGCCACTGCACTCTAGCCTAGGTGACAGAGCAAGATTCCGTCTTAAAAAAAAAAGAGTAATTAAGCCAGGTGCAGTGGCTCATGCCTATAATCCCAGCACTCTGGAAGGCCGCAGCAGGTGAATCACCTGAGGTCAAGAGTTCAAGACCAGCCTGGTCAACATGTTCAAACTCTGTTTCTACTAAAAATACAAAAATCAGCTGGGCATGGTGATGGGTGACTGTAGTCCCAGCTACTCGGGAGGCTGAGACTTGAAAATTTCTTGAATCCAGAAGGCAGAGGTTGCAGTGAGCCAAGATCGTGCCATTGTACTTCAGCCTGGGTGACAAGAGCAAAACTCTGTCTCAAAAAAAAGAGCAATTATCTTAGCATAAAGATGGAACTAAATCAGAAGGAAAGGCACCAAACTGTTAATAAGAGTTATTTCTGGAATGGCAGGATAAGTAGAAATTAGCTCACAACATATTTCGACACTAACAAGATTTTTAGAATGAATTCACATATTTTATACTTTAAAAAATGGGGGAAAAAAAATCTCTTAATTTTTTTTTTTTTTTTTTTTTTTAAGAGATGGGGTTTCTCCATGTTGGTCAGGCTGGTCTTGAACTCCTGACCTCAGGTGATCCGCCCACCTCGGCCTCCCAAAGTGCTGGGATTACAGGCATGAGCCACCATGCCCGGCCCAAATCTCTTACAGATATAAAAAGGGAATTCAATTGGCTTATGAGGAAAGCCTTTCACTACCACATATTAAAAAGTGCCATTATAATTCAGGAAAGAAGACAACTTACTGTTCACCTTCAGCAGGAGGAGTCCAGGCCTCTTCAATCAGTCGAAAGACAGAATCGAAGTAAGTCAGATAGAACTGCCAGTCATCTGAGCTAAAATCAGATTGAATGATGCACACAGGATTAAACCCAAGTTGTGACAGATCTGCCTTAGGAACCATGATATTCAAGTTATTTTCTAATTTATATTTTAGTATGTAGTAAGTTGGCTCACCCCCACCCGTCGTCCCATGTTTCCTTTACAACTCTAAAAGAGCATTTTCCGGAGGTATTTTCAAAGTAATACTACTTTGTATTTATAACAGTAGTAAACTACTCTTTCCTTCAATAAAATGACCAAGTCTAGAAAACTAATATGCATAGCAGAAAAGTCCCTACATAAGCACTTCCGAAATGAAGAAAAGGGGAGAGAAGTGTTATAGCAAAGAATGAAGACTCTTTTAGGAGAATATTGAATTTGAGAAATTAATGATTTTCAGTGTTCATTCTTAAGCCTTAACTAAAATTCAGCACCATGGTACCACAAGTACCATTTTTCTTTTTTTTTGAGACAGAGTCTCACTCTCTCACCCAGGCTGGAGTGCAGTGGCGCAATCTCAGTTCACTGCAACCTCTGCCTCCTGGGTTCAAGCCATTCTTGTGCCTCAGCTGCCCAAAGCGCTGGGACTACAGATGTGGGCTACCACATCTAGCTAATTTTTGTATTTTTAGTAGAGACAGGATTTCGCCATGTTGGCGGGGCTTGTCTCAAACTCCTGACCTCAAGTGATCTGCCTGCCTCGGCCTCCCCAAGTGCTGGGATTACAGGCATGAGCCACCACGCCCGGCCTACAAGTACCATTATAACACTCTACTAAAAGATGAAGCCTCCTTAAAAATGTTACAAACATGCAGGACACAACCACTATAAGAAAATTTTATGTCTAGAAACTTCAAAACACAGACACCAAGAAAATCAATAGTGAAGTCTTAAAGCCTCACTAGTCAAATGGTAGAAAAGAAACTTTTGACTCACTTTTTTAGTAAGAGGCGCCGGGAAAGGGCATTGCACTCTGGCCACCTGCTCAGCTTCTTGTACATAGCCATGCATTTGTTTTCCCGACTCTGAATCTCACTTGTCAACTTCTCTAAAATTAGAAGTTATAAAGTTGGTTAGCTAGTTTCGTTTCTGCTCAATAACCAGAATAGAATCCAACCAACAAGAAGAAAAATGTCACATTTTCTTTTGTCTTTTTTTTGAGATGGAATTTCGCTCTTGTCGCCCAGGCTGGAGTACAGTGGCAAAATCTCAGCCCACTGCAACCTCCGCCTCCTGGGTTCAAGCAATTCTCCTGTCTCAGCCTCCCAAGTAGCTGGGATTACAGGTACCTGCCACCACATCTGGTTTTTGTTTTTTTTTTTGAGACAGAGTTTCACTCTTGTTGCCCAGGCTGGAGTGCAATGGCGCGATCTCAGCTCACCGCAACCTCCGCCTTCTGGGTTCAAGCAATTCTCCTGCCTCAGCCTCCCGAGTAGCTGGGACTACAGGCACGTGCCACCATGCCCGGCTAATTTTTGTATGTTTAGTAGAGACGGGGTTTCACCATGTTGACCAGGATGGTCTCGATCTCTTGACCTTGTGATCCACCCGCCACCCGCCTCGGCCTCCCAAAGTGCTGGGATTACAGACGTGAGCCACCGTGCCCGGCCACATCTGGTTATTTTTATATTTTTAGTAGAGATGGGGTTTCACCATGTTGGCCAGGCTGGTCTTGAACTCCTGACCTCAGGTGATTACAGGCATGAGCTACCAGGCCTAGCCTAAATGTCACATTTTCTTACTCACTCTCTTAGAAAATGGGACCACTATTACATACAAACTACTACTACCTTACTGAAGATTATTTTACTGCCAAAAAAAAATACATTACTCACACTACAATTTTATAATAATTTTCTTTGTAAAATGATAGGATCCATGATGTAATGGATTGAAGATCTATTAACAGTACATGGGATATACTTATAAAATCCCAACAGCATCTAGGGCCTAGTAAATTTAGTCCATAGGCTGCCCATCTATACAGTTCCAAAACATCAAATAGGGCTGGGCTAACATGAGGTGAGAAAGGTGAGATGCTGGAAGAAGACAAAAGAAAGCAGAGATGAATCAAACTCTTTCCAAACAACTGCAAACAAAAAAACTAGGATGACAGTTCTGACCAAATTAGATTTGCCCAACTGTTTAGCAGATTAAGGATACCAACAATTACATTATGAATGTCCTGTTGAGAATCTAAATTTTAACTATCCACGAAACTATAATCTAGTTAAAAAAAAAAAAAAAAAAGAAAAGAAAAAGGCCGGACCTGATGGGTAGCATCTGTAGTAATCCCAGCACTTTGGGAGGTTGAAGCAGGCAGACTGCCTGAGCCTTGGAGTTCAAGACCAGGCTGGGCAACACAGTGAGTCCGCGTCTCTACAAAAACTACCAGGTATGGTGGCACACACCTGGAGTCCCAGCTATTTAGGAGGCTGCGGTGAGAGGATCACTTAAACCCAGGAGGTCAAGGCTACAGTGAGCTGGGATGGTGCTACTGCATTCCAGCCTAGGTAACAGAGCAAGGCCCTGTCTCAAAAACAAAAAAAAAATTTATTATGAGTAGCCTAAATATCCATCAAGAACTGGGTAAGTAAATTGTCTACATTCACACTGTGGAACATTGGACAGAGTGACCTAGTGAACTTTATCTCCAGAAAATACTATTTAGTTAAAATAATAATAATAAAATATTGGAGGCTGGGTGTGCTGGCTCATGCCTGTAATCCCAGCACATTGGGAGGCTGAGGTGGGCTTACCACGAGGTCAAGAGATAGAGATCATCCTGGCCAATATGGTGAAAACCCGTTTCTACTAAAAATACAAAAATTAGCTAGGCATGGTGGCACGTGCCTATAGTCCCAGCTACTCAGGAGGCTGAGGCAGGAGAATCGCTTGAACCTGGGAGGCAGAGGTTGCAGTGAGCTGAGATTGTGCCACTGCACTCTAGCCTAGCGAAAGAGCAAGACTCTGTCTCAAAAAATGAAAGAAATAATGGAGCCCAGTGTGGTAGTGCGTGCCCATGGTCCTAGCTAGTTGGGAGGCTAAGGCAGGAGAATCGCTTGAGCCCACGAGTTCAAGTCCAGCCTGGGCAACAACACAGTCAGACCTTATCTCTTTAAAATAAATAAATAATAAAAATAAATAATGGGTATAAGAGCAGAGGTCACAAACTCAAATGCCTTCATAGGACAGCCAGGTAAATACAGAAGGAATGTTTTTTATATCTACAGAGTACAAATCTTGACTAGAGGGGCATTAATTAATTTAAAATTTTTAAAGAAAAAAATTTTTTTAAATAAAAACATTGTGTAACTGAATAAGATTATTCTATGAGCCAGGTATACTGTTTTCACTTGTGTTTAAAAAAAAAAGTGAGGAAGATAAATATTTAGAAGAGTATAAAGGACAACTGGAATAAAACCTAGAGGAAGAGGGCTAGAGATCTGGAGCATAATCTTTCACACTCCTTGAAGTTTCTGAATCTGTTAATTATTTTCAAGTAAAAATATTTTAAAAAATAAATTTATTTTGGATCTACTACTAATAAAAATAAATTTACTATGTACAGAAAAGTCTGGAAGAACATAACAAAATATCAAAAGTGTTTTTTGTATGTCTTTATATCCTTATGTGGAAATTTTCTACAATAAACATTTTTCATGATTAAATAGGAAAAAAAAAAAGCTTCAAGAAAATTTTTTAAGATTACCTCCTAATTTCCCTCTGATGACATCCAAGGCCTCCTGGTACTTTCCCAAACGTTCCAGGATCATATAATAAAGTTCAACCTTACAAGGAAAAAAAACGAGAAGTGCAATATCTGAAACTTTTCAATAATAAAAAGATAGTCATTTATAGGTTTTTAAAAAGTCATTTAATAGAGCATATCTTCAAATCAGATGAAACTGACAGTAAGAAGCAGGTAACAGGGACTTCTCCATCTAAATCTCTCCCGTCTATACACATCTCAGCCTAGAGAACTTGATGCAAACAGCTCAGTGATCATTAGACCTATGCTGAGCATTTCACATTTACCTGAAGGCCAAGAGTGAGGACCCAGCTATCAAACTGGAACAAAACAACAGTTTATAATATCGCAACATAATATTGTAGCACTAGCCAAAAAAAAAAATGAAAACACAAAACTAGGGCTTAAAATACTCACTTCAGCCTCGGCTTCTATCTTGTCCTCTTTCACCATTTTTTCTACCATTCTCTCAGCAAGGGGCAGAAACATTGTTTTTGAGAGGTTTTCATCCTGTGCCGATATAGACTGAAAGAAGAAAAATAACATTTCATTCTAATTTCTCCCCTGCTTGCACTATTTATATTAACATGCAGACCATTACTGTGAATTGGGCACATAATTATCAATCCACCAGGTCAAATATCAGACCTAATCTGAATTCCCTGCCAAGGAGGTACATTAGACAGTGGTTTGCTTTATAAAAGATTTCCTTGTTTCAGGAATGCCCTTATGAAAAAAAAAAAAAAAAAAGATTTCCTTACTCTAGATTCATTATCCTATGTGTTCTTGAAATACTGAGCTTCCTACAATACAACCTAGCATTTAAGTAGGTTATTTGTACATATTTCTAGAAGTATGTAAAGAGGGAGCATGCCTATACTGTTTATTATACATAATGAGTATTATCAGGTATTTGAAGAGGAAAGCATTCCAGGTATCTTTAAGATGTTCACATATTAGAAAAAGAGAAATGCCAATTCCTTCTATTACATAGTTTACTAGTATCTAGTTACCTTAAATTGGTAACTAACATTAACACATGAAATTAATAAAGTTAGTAACATCAGATTCTGCTCACAATTCACTTAATCCTTGCCAAAAAAAAAACCTTTCAAGGTATTATGCTTATTATGCTTATTTTATAAAGAAACTAAGGTTAGGCTAGGCACAGTGGCTCATGTCTGTAATCTTAGCACTCTGGGAGGCTGACACAGGTGGATCCCTTGAGGCCAGGAGTTTGAGAACAGCCTGGCCAACACAGCAAAACCCCCATCTCTACTCAAGATGAAAAAAAAATTAGCTGGGTGTGTGTGGTGGTGCATGCTTGTAATCCTAGCTACTCAGGAGGCTGATGCATGAGAATCGCTTGAACCCAGGAGGTATAGTAAGCTGAGTTCACTGCACTCTAGCTTGGACAACAGAAGAAAAAAAAAAAGAAATTAAGGCTAAGAGTTACTCAGGAGGCTGAGGCATGAGAATCGCTTGAACCCAGGAAGTATAGTAAGCTGAGTCCACTACATTCTAGCTTGGACAACAGGAGAAAAAAAAAAAAGAAATTAAGGCTAAGAGTTTCCTCCAACAGCTCTCTTTAAGACATGTGGTAAAGCTAGTTTATGAAGGCAGACCACATAACATCCATTCTTAATCACTACTTTTAATTCCTTCCTCCTCATCTTCTCCTATACAGAATCTCTCAGTCCCTGGGAAAGAACTGTCTCCTTTCTGCAAAAGAGCAAACTGAGGCTCGGAAAGGAGAAGTAATAAAAGAAGGCCACCCAGTTCAATGAGCATTCACTAACCAACAACATTGTCTTAAAGGCAAACCACAAGTTGTAATATCAAACATTTCAAGGCTCATGCTTGAAATAGATCAGAGATTTAGGGGAAATACAGTCCATGCTGCACAAATAAACTGATATACCAACTCATAAATACTCAAAATCCCTAACTTAAGTGACAACACATAAAGTCCCTGTTTGACATGCTGCAATACATTACACAAAATGTTCACAGCCAGATGCAGAGGCTCATGCCTATAACCCCAGCACTTTGGGAGGTTAAGTCAGTAGGACTACTTGAACCTAGGAACTCAAGACCAGCCTGGTCAAACGAGCAAGACCCCGTATCTACAAAAAAAGTTGCTTTTTTTTTAATTAGCCAGGTGAGGTGGTATGCACATGTAGTCCCAGCTACTTGGAAGGGTGAGGTAGAGGGATCGCTTGAGCCCAGGAGGTCAAGGCAGCAGTGAGCTATGACTGCACCATTGCACTCCTGCCTTGGTGACAGACAGAGCAGGATCTTGTCTAAAATAAGTTCAGAAGGCACACTGAGGACAATGACTATATAAAACATAAAAGCAAACCTCAATCCCATTCTGAATGCCATACTCACTTGCATAATTAAGCTCATCACAGACCAAAAGTAGTAGGGATTTTTGGGAACAATCTTATATAGAGCCATGCCAGCCTGAAAGAGAACCATAAATATTTTATTTAGAAAACACCATACAGAAGGCAATTAATAATCTAGATACATGGCAGAAAGTTTCTTAGGAGAACAAGAAGGTATTTACATATTCCAGTTAGTGTTAATGCCTAGTGACTTGATGGCTAGAGTAATAGCAGTAATCACAAAGGTGAATTTTCATATTATGTGATACTTCACTTTCTGAACCAGATTTTTCTAAATCCAATATTTCTGGAATTCACTGCAATCCAATATAGTTCTAGAAGACTACAAAGCAAACAAAACATTTGGCTTGCAACTGTACATCGATAAACTATACTAAAGATACCATACTAACCAGTTATTAGTAAAAACAAATAAACAAGCCCAGAGAATACACTTAAACTTCGACCAGAAAATATTACCATGTCATAATTCAAAAATTCTTCCTTAGGTTAGGAAAATAAGGTTCCCTCAAGATTCCAGTAATTAGAACTGAAATCTTTCGTTATGAAATGTATAATATGCAAATGCTTAAAAGCAGAAACACATTTTTAAAAAGGAATAAAGTAGACTTATTCAAGCATGATTGAGATTCTGTCCTAAATCAACCAACTAGTAACTGATGCTAAGAACTCCATCAGCTAATTTTTATGTTTTTTAATCTTTTGCCTACTGCCAATCTACTTCAAAAATTACATGGAGCTCCAATGAAGTAAAAGAAATTATCTATTCCTGCCAAAGATACACAGATCGAGTCCCTGCCCCAAAGGCACTTAAAAGCGAGGGAGAAGACAAATACATAAATGACTTAAATGTATTTAGCAATAAAAATAAATGTCCTGGGCCAGGCATAGTGGCTCATGCCTATAATCCCAGCACTTTGGGAGGCCAAGGCTGGAAGATCACTTGAGGTCAAGAGTTCGAGGCCAACCCAGCCAGCATGGAGAAAAGCCATCTCTACTAAAAATACAAAAATAAGCTGGGTATGGTGGTGGGCACCTGTAATCCAAGCTACTTGGGAGACTGACAGGAGAATTGCTTGAGCCCGGGAGGCAGAGACTGCAGTGAGTAGAGACTGCGCCACTGCACTCTAGCCTGGGCAACAGAGCAAGACTGTCTCCAATCAATCAATCAATGTCCTAGGCCAGGCGTGATGACTCATGCCTGTAATCCCAACATTTTTGGAGGCTGAGGCAGGAGGATCGCTTGAGCCCAAGGAGTTTGAGACTAGCCTGAGCAACATTGTGAAATCTTGTCTCTACAAATTACACATACATACAGACACACACACACACACACACACACACACACACACACACATACACATTAACCAGGTGTGGCGGCATGCACCTGTGGTCCCAGCTACTCAAAGGGCTGAGGTAGGAGGATCACCTGAGCCCAGGGAGGTCAAGGCTACAGTGAGCTGTGATCACATCACTGCACTCCAGCCTGGGCAACAGAGACCAACCCTATCTCAAAATTAAAAAAAAATAATAAAAATAAATGTTCTGGGCGCAGTGGCACACACCTGTAATCCCAGCACTTTGGGAAACTGAGGCGGGTGGATCATGAGGTCAAGAGATCGAGACCATCCTGATCAACATGGTGAAACACCATCTCTACTAAAAAATACAAAAATTAGCTGGGCATGCTGGTGCACGCTTGTAGTCCCAGCTACTTGGGAGGCTGAGGCGGAAGAAACACTTGAACCGGGAGCCAGAGGTTGCAGTGAGCCGAGACTGCACCACTGCACTCCAGCCTGGTGTCAGAGTGAGACTCCATCTCAAAAAAAATAAATAAATAAAAATAAATGTTCTGGCCGGGCGCGGTGGCTCACGCCTGTAATCCCAGCACTTTGGGTGGCCGAGGCGGGTGGATCACGAGGTCAAGAGATCGAGACAATCCTGGTCAACATGGTGAAACCCCGTCTCTACTAAAAATACAAAAATTAGCTGGGCATGGTGGCACGTGCCTGTAGTCCCAGCTACTCGGGAGGCTGAGGCAGGAGAATTGCTTGAACCCAGGAGGTGGAGGTTGCAGTGAGCCGAGATCGCGCCATTGCACTCCAGCCTGGGTAACAAGAGCGAAACTCCGTCTCAA